>JASANG010000761.1:0-58650 GCA_030248215.1 Enoplolaimus lenunculus | reverse complement strand
CATGTTACGTACGTACCGCTCTAGCGCGTACCGACCAGAAACTGTGAATCAAACCCAGATGAAGGAGCTGAAACGGACGGCTAATAAACCACCAGTTCCTTGCTTCGCTCAGGCTGTCTTTGCTTTCATTTGGCATTGTTTGGATTGCGCAATGCGGGCACCACGTAAATTCTTTGAAGCACCTTTGCCCCGCCATCCGCACAAACGGTTTTTATCCTTGACACAACTGTCACAATATTATATTATTGTTCTTTTGTATCCAAAACCAATATTAACCGTCGAAACGTGCCTCTAAATTGGTATGCCGTAATAATGATTTGTTGCCACATCTATGCATATACCATTATGGAACAATGCAAACATCCAAATGTCGCAAAACGGAATATATTTATTATGACCGACGAAAAGCGTCCGTCCTGATATCAGTGGTAAAATTTTAGCTGGTTCTAGTCGGTAATGGAGCAGTATGGTCGCAATATTTCAATTTAGTGACATCACACAAGTATAACAACTGAAACTAATACTGTGTTGTGGATGTGTGTATAATTTCTCAATTACGAACCAACAGCGAACCTACTACAAGCTGAAGAATAACAAAACGAACAGCGAACCTGTAACATGAAGAACAACAACAATATTTATATCGGGTCTAGTAGTATTCACCGTGTACCCGAAGGTGTGGCCACCCACAGCTGTTTTATATCCGGCAAAAATTTCTATATACATTCAACTCGTGCAGCTGCAGTAAACATTTTGCCAAAACTGTCCATATTTTCGTGGCAAAAACTTCTCAATGTGTTAAAAAATTGTATCATTCTATGATTCTTTGGGCCCATGTATACAACAAAGCCGGACCAGTAGTATAAACATATTCCTAAGCCTAAGCCGAAGCCTAAGCGTAAGGATGAAACTATTCGTAAGCCTAAGCCTAGAGCCTAAAAAAAAAAAGTTAGCCTAAAGCTAAACTGACTGTATTACAACAGCCCTGCCGCGAAACGATCCGGCCCTGTTGTGTACATGGGTAATTCTTGCACCTATCGGTCGCTCGTGCAATTTTTAATAGTCAACATTTGAACGTGAAAGTTAAAAAACAAAACGCTGACAGAAACTCAAGGAAACATCTTCAGATTTAGCTCTTCGAAATGATGTTAACTAGGCTACACTGATACGTACATATGTGGAATCTACGACTATTCGTCATCCGAAAACTTGTTTCCCAACAACGTCCTAATGTCTATAAATAAATCTAAGCATTATCCTTTAGCGTAATCCAATGCCTCTCGGCCTACGCTGAAGCATGATGTCTGACGAATTGTCAAATAAGTGTAAATTTCAGAATGCAAGCTATCATCGGGCCGACAAATTGTTGTAATTACCATGTATGTAATCAAAAATAATATATTATACATGTTTATACATATATACGTATACCTAACCCAATTAACGTTTGGTGTTGCCAATTCTACGTGATAAATGTACCCTACATAGTGATACAATCGATTCGCTAGCGCTAGCGTTTCATACACCGCACAACTTTAGATCTGCTGACTACAAGCACTTTATCCATGGTTAACGCTAACCGTAACAAATTATTGAACTCACATAATGACATGTACGTATAACATTGATCACACTCCAGCACGCCATACGTACTGTTTAGCATTTTAGCAAGTTACGTATTGTTTTAATATAGTCAATCATCAACCAAAAAACGGCTTAAACAGTTAAACTTTTAAGCCAAAAAGTAAGATCACACGTTTTCATAAGGAATATAAAACAGAAATGGGGTTCATTTAAAAAAAACATTTAACAACGAAGCTTTCAACTTTTGCGTAATCTTGTACAATTCCTCGCGGTATCGTGTATATACATTTGTTAACCTAAAACGCACAGAATTCGTTGGCAAACGTACTCTATAAAACAAAAAGCCCGTGTGTATAGAACAAGGCCGGAACAGTAGTATAAGCATATTCGTAAACCTAAGCCTAAGCGTATGGATGAGTCTATTCCTAACCCTAAGCCTAAGCCAAAAAAATTAGTCTAAAGCTTACACTGACTCTATTATAGGCCCTCTGGAAAACGATCCGGCCCTGTTCGATACATGGGCCAAACGAAGCGTATCATTTTGTGCTCTCGCGTATCGTCGTATGTTGCTGCAGTCAGTCCTGTTCAATGATGCACAAATAGCGTAAAAATTGATTCAATTTTATTCATCATATTTTAAAGCCAGTAGTTGAACTTTAGAAGAACGTACAGATGAGATGCGAGATGGGGCTACATTTTGCAAACAAACAAAATTGTCGTTCGTTTCAAACTGCCCGGCGATTAATACGCTTTTGATGCACGGAAACTGAATGAATGACATAAATACGAATATATACGTATGACAATGTTAAAAACTATATTAAAATGACAAAGTACTGTCAGTTGAATGAATGCTACGTATGGATGGATAGACAGATAAAACTTGGTATTAAAAGTTTTAAAAACATTCACATTTTATTGACTGTTGGTTGGTGTCATAAACTTTAAACAATTAACAATAGAATGAATGCTTGTGACGGACAATTTACGCTAAAATTCAATATTCAATTTTTATTCATACAGGCGACATTCAATTTTTATTCATACATTTTTCAATTCAAGCATGCTTCGTATATACTCGCTTTACGTACGTATATATCTTACAGTGATTTTGGAAAACTAGACATACAACACGTTCTCAGGGCCGTAACGCAGCCAAGATTCTGGGTGGTCCTAGTGCCCAACAACATTACAAAAGTGTACAGAAATTTGAGAACGATATAGTGAGATGTAGCTAGACAGCAGTGATATGAAACTACGCAACGCTGATTAATTAACGATACTGTGACTGGATCAAATAATCAAATCTGATTGGTCCATAAGTTCAATTGTAGTTTTAGCATAACCCAAACTGCTATTGTTCAAGGTAGCAGATTGGCGATCGAACATTAATTAGTAATTGGCCTGAATGTCAGATTAGCCTACGACATGTACAGCAGGGTGGCACCGAATCTACGATTTGACCGAATCTGAATCCGAATCCGAATCCTGCATGTTGCAAATTTCACATATATCTATAATTTGTTTCAAAATATCAACACAATGCCAGCCGTATAACTTTTAATACGTTAATATATTTCGTCCCGACGTTAGTTCTGAGATTTTTCACCTGAAATAAAAATATTGATTTTTATAGCAAGGTATTTAAAAAATTTATTGCTTAAAAAATGAAAAAAACCATATTGCCGAACTTTGTTAGATTCGGCTTTTGGATTCGGCTTTTCCACAACCGAATCGGAAACCGAATCCGAACCTCAAATTTTTGCCGAATCCGAATCCGAACCTTTGTTGCCACCCTAATGTACAGTACCCTTTAAATAATCCCTACTATGCGATGCAGGCTTCGAAATGCAGCACGAGAAACGTTCTTTAGCGTTGTCAATTTTGCTTTTAGCCACATCTAAAATAGCAAAGTAATTTCGATACGCAGATAACGCATCGCATTCTTTCGCCAGCCATTAACCACTTATGATGCACTGTATACGTTTTAACTAAATAACAAACTTGACTGCAAAACATCATATAACAAACTATATAGGTACGTATACGTATATGCAGACGCTCAGCGAAATAATCTCTTCATTTTGTGGGAAATCCATGAATAATCAATTTTGAATCAGTGTAAGAAGTGGAATTTGGTTTACGGGCAAATTGACGACATTTATGTACTCCATCCATTCACAACCTTAGGCACTTTTTCGTTATCCCCTTCGGCAGACTGCGTTTATGTACAAAAATGAATGGATTTTGAACATTGTTGCATATTTGAGCTTCTGATGATTGCCTCCCTTGATCATTTAACGCCCAAATCTTAATTAATAAGAAATCGTTTTTTACACTGGCAAGACCTCCTCCCAATTGGGAAATCCAATGTCCAAATAATACACAAATTATACATCTCATTCGATGCAGCTGGCGAAGTTGAGTCGAATGGTGTTAAATTTTTCGGTATCAAATAATTGGTTAATGAGTTATGGTCAAAAAATTGATTTGATACTGTGCTGACCCGACCCTTACATTAGTTGTTTTCTAGCCCAGTTGATTTTGGAGTCTATCCGCTTACAGACTCTTATTAGGGCCCACAGACACTTATTGGTTGGGACTCAAAACGGGGACCCAGTCTTATTCGGGTCGCTACAGTATCCAACGAAGGAACGACCCCTTTAAATGATGCATATACACATATCCGTTAAACGAATGCAACCTGTTTACACTGCAATTAATCGCAACGTCGAAATGCAAACTGCAGTACGACAGGTTGTAATTTAAAATTTGTCATCAACGGCACCGCAATACGTATGTATGAATACTTGACACTGCATACCGGTATCGGATTGAATTAATGAATTTATTCGACACATGACCGAAAATTGCGGCGTTGCCACAACATGAATTTTAATTAATTAACAATGCCTGTTATGTTGTTCCTCCCCTCACCCGTTAGGTTAATAAATTTTAGTCGTCAAAGCGTTGCGCACGAGACAAACCGATCACTCAAACGGTTTCTAAAATGCTGCACTGCTGGCAAAACAACACGGCCGTAGTTTGTAGCAAGCGGAGGCGTAGCCGCTTTGCAGGGTGCAAAGCGGAACTGGATTACACCGGATCCGGAACAGCAAATTTATACAGCAACTGTAATCCGAATCGGGACTGGGAAATTTGTGACTGTACGCATAATTTGTTGTTGACAAACAGAAAATTAATTTAGAGTGTCTTTTGGCTAGCAACAGTTTTCAAAAACGTCACATGACCAAATTTGTGATTATTCAAACGTTAACTCATCTAAAACAATTTCACACAGATAAATGATACAAATATATAATTCTTATGCAACCTGTCACAAGAAATTATTATTAAAATTACAATTTCAAAATTCCGATTACGACCGAAAATAAACAATTACCAAAGAATTCTGCGTTATAGCAAGGTGCTTGCCTTCGCTATAAATCTTATTACCATGTCTACTAATAATTACACGGTTGCGGCGCTGTTGCAAACCTGCAATCAATATCAATCGAGGTACACATACGTACATAACTGAGCAATAACTGGCGGACATGTATATACACTGCAAGTGCAGATCAAATTATAATTTGAAGGTGTATGTATGCCTTGCGTTGCCAGAGGATAAAAGATCAAACGTCTGTTATTGAAATTTGTGACTGCAACACAGCAATCAAAGCTTAACAGCGCGATATAAATCAAAAGGCATTTAACGTTGTAGCAAACGAGCGTATTCGAAATGGCATCGTCAGTTTAGTTATCGATTGATTCATGTTCAAGCTTAGAAGTAAACAATCTATCAGGGTTCCATCGGAATTCCGATTCCGGCTAAAATTCTGGCAAAATTTGACTTCCGATTCCGGTTGACTGCTGTTCCGATGCCGGAATTCTCGTTTTTTCGGTTATGTGTTTTTAAGACCAGTCGTAGTGGGACTACATTTATTGAGCGAAGCTCGAACGCACGTAACCAATTAAGGTAATATGCAAATTAGTTGTTAGCTAACTATTCATTTATCGGTTTTGGAGGTTTGTAAGCAATTTCCTCAGATTCCTCGCACCCAAAAACCCTTCAGCCACTCTAATAATTTTTGGAATAATTTAAAAAGTCCTAATTTTGTTTTGTCAATTAAGCTAATATGCAAATTAGTTATTAGCTAACTATTCAATTATCGGTTTTGGAGGTTTGTAAACAATTTATTCAGATTCTTCGCACCCAAAAACCTTCAGTAAACCCTAATAATTATTGAAATAATTTAAAAAGTCCTAGTTTTGTCTTGTCAATTAAGCTAATATGCAAATTAGCTATTAGCTAACTATTCAATTATCGGTTTTGAATGTTTGTAAACTATTTCTTCAAATTCCTCGCACCAAAAAACCCTTAGTGCTGAAATTTTATTGCTTTTAACCTTAATACTTAGTGAAATATTGTAAAAAATCCTAATTTAGGCTTATAAACTATGCTAATATGCAAATTATTTATTAGCTAACTGCTCAATTATCGGTTTTGGAGGTTTGAAAACAGTCTAGGCATATTCCTCGCACCCAAAACCCTTTAATGCTAAATTTAGATTGCTTCTAACTGTAATAATTAGTGAAATATTGTGGAAAGTCCTAATTTAGGCTTAATTAATTATGCAAATTAGCCTATAGCTAATAAACGGCTTAAAATTTTTAAACCCCAATGCGAGGTTAACACCCCAGGATAATTGGCTTTGAAACAAAAAAAGTTTATCAAAATCGGTTAAGCCGTTCCTGATTCTTTTCGGACGGACAGACGGACGGACGGACATCCACCTTTCGACCCCAAAGTACAAAACATAAAACGCTTCGCGAAACTCCGAGCTTCGCTCAAATGTTAAACTTAGATTTTGCTTGTTTCATTGTGTTTCATTCATTTGCAATTATTCAGTTGGTTTTGTTCTTAGTAAATTCCGGTTCCGACAGAAAAATTTGATTCCGATTCCGCTTCCGACAAAATCTAGTTCCGGTTGGAACCCTGCAATCTACGTATATAAATCTCACACAACCGAATACAATATTTTTACGCACTGCGCGCTATTAAGTATTATATAAAAGTAAAAAACGTTCATTAAAACGACCAGAAATCAACACAACGCTGCTACGTGGAAGTTCGGAATCGAATCGTTTAGTGTAATTTTTGTCCATTCAGGCACCATTTGGTAACACAGGCAGGATCCCCGTTCGAAATTTTTTACACAACGAAATCACCTATCGAAAATATTGATTGCAATAATCGCCTATCAACGCCGGTGTAACCCGTACTCGAAAAATGCCACAGTTTTACGAAAGTAATCAAACCATATTCGTATGAACTTTCTTGTGAAAAAAACAGTGGTATTTTTCGAGTAGGGGTTACACCGGCGTTGATAGGCGTTTATTGCAATCAATATTTTCGATAGGTGATTTCGTTCTGGGTTTAATTTCGCGAAATATACATATTAACAGGGTTAGGTAAATTAATAATGCGTATGGTTCATGCTTACCATTAATTACATGCGGATACAATCGCGCATTCTCTCACTTGGCCCATATTTTATGAAGCAGCCATTGTTTTTTACTCCCCGTTTGAGGGGCCCCCACCCTAACATTATTTTAAGCAAAAAAATGAAAAATAGATTGATCATCACAAGGGAGCCAAATCCCGAAATTTTGGTGGGGACCCACCCTACCCTCCCACGACTGATCTTTAGCAGACAACAACATAGGATAATTTAGTTTGATCATCTATGAGTCCACATAGTCAGCTACGTAGCCAGGATTTTAGAAACAGGGGTTCTGTTACATAAAAATTAAGAATGGATGGAACTGATTTATACGCAACCCTGGCTACACCATTACACGCAGAGCGGAATGCGTATGCCATGTTACCCTTAATTACCCGCGGATACAATCCCAAGAATTCTGTCACCCGGCTCAGGTTCACCCACGGTAAAAACATCTACTCACGTCCCACAGTATTTTAAAGATCGTTGGTCTCACTTGGCACATATTTTATTCAGCCAACCGCCAAAATTGAACATGAATTAATTTTTTTGAACGAGCCGAAATTTGTGATGAAACGAGTAAAAATCACTATTACCGGTTTTCGAACAATATATATCGCACTTATACAGATACAAAATGTGTTACTCGCTCGCAACCTTTGCGGCCCCACACCGTCAGCAAACACCATCGCAAACAGTGAACTGCTTACTGTTAACCAAACTGAGAGTAAACACTAAACCAACAAGCACAACAACAACAACAACAACAACAACAACAACAACAACAACAACAACAACAACAACAACAACAACAACAACAACAACAATAACAACAACAACGCATAAAAAAAGCAATACATCAAACCAATATTTACACAATTAACTGCCGCTTACCGACACATTCTTCACCGATGCTCGTATATCCTGCGTCACATTCACATCCGCCCGACAGCAAATCCCACTGACCGTCTGCTTTGCACAAATATTCCAACAACAACAACAACAACAACAACGCATTAAAAAAGCAATACATCAAACCAATATTTACACAATTAACTGCCGCTTACCGACACATTCTTCACCGATGCTCGTATATCCTGCGTCACATTCACATCCGCCCGACAGCAAATCCCACTGACCGTCTGCTTTGCACAAATATTCCGGCAGTGTCGCCATCGGAGACGCGTTCCGGACACACGTACCGGATGCTTTTTCGATTGACGACAAATTGTAGCCAGTCGGCGTTTCTGGGAACCATGCGAAGTTTCGCGTACGCTCTTCGCAAACTTTGTAGTAAATCTAAAGTGTCAATCAAAAAAAATTTTTTTTTTCGGTTTACACAAATCATCATTTAATATTTACCCAAAACGCGAAGCCGGCGCGCACAGTAAACATTCTATTTGTAAATAACGCCTTCTCAGTTTAATATAGAGTTACATATGTTACACTGCTCGACGATAAAATATCATACAACCGGCATCGAATATCGATTATTTGTCGGAGCTGTAGCCGGATATACGGTTAGCTATTTTTACAAGTTTAGTAATCTGATTGATAAACAAAAGTAGTATTTTTCAACTATTTTTATATTATTATGGCCAACAGTTTCACAGGTTTTTTCAAACACGGCGAGAACAATGCACGGCGGTAAATGTACAGCATTTGCGATGGACAGCTGTCCGCGCGAACGAATAATGGGCTGGAGTGAATAACCACATCTTTGCAAACCGCATCGGCGAAGGTACGGAATATCGACCCCCTCCCCTTGGATTTCATTAAAAACCACCCTATCCGACGTATCACATAATCCGACTCAATTTAGACAAGAAATTGTATTAAACAAGCGGCTCTTGTAGAGTTTCGTTTAAGTTAAGGGTAAGGCCTTAGGCATATGCAATCGGTTTCGTGAACGCAAGCGTAAACGTGAGCAAATAGTACAAGATCAAAATACGCGACGAACCTGTGAATGAAGTATAAACAAAATATCTCCGGCCCAGGCCCGTTCAAACAGCGGTTTACAAATAATATTTACTATTAAGGTTTAGCACACTTGCAATAGCGATGTGCATCCTAGCTCTCAATTTTTTCCACTCCTCAAACAGTGATCAAAAATAATATTTACTATTAACGTTTAGCACACTTGCAACAGCGATGTGCATCCTAGCTCTCAATTTTTTCCACTCCTCAAACAGTGATCAAAAATAATATTTACTATTAACGTTTAGCACACTTGCAACAGCGATGTGCATCCTAGCTCTCAATTTTTTCCACTCCTCAAACAGTGATCAAAAATAATATTTACTATTAACGTTTAGCACACTTGCAACAGCGATGTGCATCCTAGCTCTCAATTTTTTCCACTCCTCAAACAGTGATCAAAAATAATATTTACTATTACGGTTTAGCACACTTGCAATGGCGTTGTGCATCCTAGCTCTCAAACTATTTTCCACTACTATATTTGGCTCAGCTCCGTTGTCTAAAATTGCTGGACACCGCCATCGAGGCGCGTCGTCAACACAACTGCGTTCAACCGTCATCTACGCCTAAACTTCAACCAATCGCATGTCGCCCAAACACTGCGTCAAAGCCAACCAGTCACAACCGCCTGCCGCTGTGCTCACCTTCACCGCCAACAACGACGTGCATGCGCCTTCGTCACGAAACGCGAAATAGACGCCTTTTCGAAACGTCGGTATACTTTGCGTTTCAATATTGATCACACTTGTGCTACTTGTTGTTGCATCTTTGGTCGAAAATCGGCCACGATCAGCGGCAATTCGATCGATCAGTCGATACGCAGCGGTCGCGTTACCGCCGCCGCCGCTGGCTTCAATCCACGCCGGCAGCGATGAACTCGAAAAATCATAGTCACTTTCGTAATAGTATAAACCGAACGTTTCTTTACACGTTAACGCTGTATGCGGAAACAGTTTACAGTCACGCATTGTGAACGATATTTCAATGTACAACCGTTTCGCTGGCCATCGATCTATGAAAAAAACAAACAAACAAACAAACATACAAAAAACATGTAACATAAACCAGTCTCCGGCCAATGGGTGAAGCAAGCATTTCGTTTCAGAAGGGTATTTATAACACATCATGTTGTAGAAGTCGCTTTTGTTTCTGACCTGTAGGACGCAGAAGGTTCGAGATATTTCATGAAAAATGTTTGTTTTGTAAAACGTAAAATTTTTTATTTAGACACTTACTTCCAATTTATGACCGTTTTGCGGTTTATTTTAGAGCACATTTTTGAAAAAATTTCGACTCGAGAACTACACCCTCAGTAAATGGTTAGCTATATACAGCAATATATACCAAGTATACAAATCAGGTAACAACACATTCACCCTTTGCAGACTTTTGTCGGACAAAGCGGTGGATGCTCTGTACGCTTTGGTTTTTGGATTAGAGCCTCCCGGAAGGTGGCTGTCAAATTCATTTCTTGACATACCGGAAGCGATGTATCTCCTATATCCCTTAGCTTGTATACACCCATGGCAGCCCCATCTTGGACGTGATTGCTTATACAAGCACCATTCGATTTCAGTGCCTTAACGATAACAATTGCAATTTCAAAATAGCATGACGGGATCTCCATAATTTGAAAAACGTACATCAGCAGTTTTTTTTTTTTTTTTTGTGTTTGTGGCCTTGGTGGAGGTGTGTTTCTTTTGGGATTCTCCTGTTGTTTTTTTTGGGGTTTGTGGTTTTTTTTTTTGTTCTTTTTTTGTTTCTCTTTTTTTTTTTTTTTTTTCTCATTTTTTGGTTTTTTCTCCGGTAAATAAAGAAAAAAAGGGGGAGGAGATGTAGGAACGGACCGAAATTCCCGTTACACCCTGATCAGTAGGACCTTCTTTGTTTACGAAACGCAAATAAAGTTAAAATAAATAATTATTTAGAACAGCAGCTTTTACTGATTTACGTATACGTTTGGCTAACGTTCATATACCCAACTAATTGATAGACATGCTTGGCTGTCTGGATGAATGGACATAATACAAAGGCTCGTGAAGCAACGTATCGGCAATGACACCAATTTTTACAACATGAAAAAACGCTTAAAAATGAGTCTGCATACCAATAAACGGTGTACGAAGCCAATTGTTAGCGTTACGTGAGTGAACATCGCATACAACATACGATCGCCAGTTAACTCCACGGTCGGTGTAACTTTCTTCTGTCCACTAAAACAAATACAAAAAAACGGTTATGAAAATTAATATTTACACTTAGTCAGACAAGCTTGATGATGATGATGATGATGATGATGATGATGATGATGATAATGATGATGATGATAATGATGATGATGATGATGATGATAATGATGATGATGAAGTAAAACACACGATAGAACCACACATCGTCTACGAAGAATGTTTCGGAATAGTTTTCTAATATACGTTTTTAAGCAAATTTTTTACACATTTCGCAGTTTATATACCAGCAAAATGTGTCTAGTCTGTAGTAGAAATCAGCCTGCTTAAAAATTTTGTTCTCCCGCCCAATGGTTTGCTTCGACAAGCGAAACATGCTATATCCACATTACGCTCACTTGAAAATTTTTCGATTCCTCGTTAACAGAGCTGGCGAGCTGGCTACGGACTGAAAATTGACTTTAATATCTTAAACTACCGAAATTACGTCGTATTTATTCACTCCACAAATTTTAATCAAACTATTAACAGACGATAGATAATTTGAAAATCTGACAAATAATCAAGATGGAAGATACGTATTGCTTATACTCGTACGTAAAGCCCCTTGCTCCTCGCCATGTGATACGTACGTAACTATCGATTCAAAACGCGCATTTTAGCAGTGTTTACATTTAGCAAAATTGTTTTTTAATATCGACTCAGAAGATAATAATGTGTGAACGTTGGAAACTGTGTTACACACGTTTTGTACGTATACAAAGTATGCTATGGTAGTTGTAAAAATGTAAAATTGTAATAATTAACTAACAAACTGGCTACTTATCGTTACATCGGCCCTTGTTAACTGTAAGGGTCGGTCTACTAAACGTAACCAATGTAACCTAAACCTACGTCTACACCTTAGCGTGTGCCTAATTTTAATTGTAAGCCGTTACTGTTACTTTAATCCATATCAATGAACCTTAAACCACACTTTCTAGATGCCGATACGTAATTCATTATTGCTTGACGTTAGATTAATGACGTATGGAATGTTGAGATTGGCCGCATACCGACGGGGTACCGCTGTCTCTGTACACTAAAGATTCAGTTGCCAAGATATATATCCACCACGCACATTTTTAGAACCCGACCAAGATAGAACAATTCATTAGTATATTTTGCTAGTGTGTGAACATATTTCCAGCGGTCCAAACATGCACTCATGGTTTAAATACAATACCGTTGCAAGGGAACAACGAACCGACACATTAATACCCATTTTAGAGCCACTGTTACGCCATTATTGTCGTTCTAATGCGCTCGTTATACACGCCAAGGACAGTCGTCTAACTGGTAAAAATACAACAGTCTACACATTGCTATTAGTGCTCTATCATCGAAAATACAGTCTCAGTCGACGGACGGCGTACTGTTTTAATTTTGGATATCTTTGCGATGCAAAAGTATACGTAAGTAATGAAGCACGAACCGTATAAGAACCTCAACTTCGATTGTACTACATGCCCCTACTAACACACGCAAGCGAAAACAAATTGTTGTTGTTGTTGTTGTTGTCAAGAAAGTTTTAAAAATTTTCAATCACAAAATGTTTAACGGTTGTGAATTACAGTTATGTGGTGTTTTTACTAATTACATACGACAACAGTGTCTGGATCCATCAAATTTTCAAGGTATACTGAAACAAATGCTCTCGAATGAGCGAAGCCGAACGAAATTTCCACACTAAATCCTAATCCAAAATTTAACTTTCGATCCGTATTGGGTGGGTGGGTGGTGTGGGCGGAGTGGAGTGGCATGGCTTAGGCGGCCCCTGGAGTGGAGTGGCATGGCTTAGGCGGCCCCTCTGAATCCGCCGCCAGAGTACAACAACAGCAGCAAAAAACTTTAACATCGATGTACGATTTAACAACAGCAATGTTATCAGATTAACATGAAAACACCTTATGTATGTATTTTATCATATATATGACTTGCGGATCCACAAATATCTGAAAGGGGGGGTACGTCGGACACATAAGAAAAAAACTCGCGAGCGAAAAGATCGAGAAGCCAGACGCCATTTTAATGCTAAACCTTAATGCAAAATCTCCGTGTTGAACGCTGATGGAGCGTCAAAGGACGTAGTGAGCCAACCTTTCATTGGATTCGCCAATGATATGTATGTATATGTACGTACGTGGTGCAACATTGCGCGTGCACAACTGGACACATTTACACGCGATGCCTACACGATATTGTGTTGCAGTGTAAATTGTAAATTATATAAAAACACCGTAAATTAGTCAAATATTTCATGAAAAACATTATACGATCGAACTTATTAATACCATCTGATTAGCAGAGTGTACAAACTTTTTTTGGCTATGGCTCTCGCTCTGGTGCTTGTAACACAATAAATGTTATATTAAAAAGAACACTAATCGAGTTACAACCAGTCGTAGTGGGACTACATTTATTGAGCGAAGCTCGAACACACGTAAACAATTAAGGTAATATGCAAATTAGTTATTAGCTAACATTCATTTATCGGTTTTGGAGGTTTGTAAGCAATGTCCTCAGATTCCTCGCACCCAAAAACCCTTCAGCCACCCTATCATTTTTGGATTAATTTAAAAAATCCTAATTTTGTCTTGTCAGTTAACCTAATATGCAAATTAACTATTAGCTTTTGGAGGTTTGTAAACAATTTATTCAGATTCCTCGCACCCAAAAACCTTCAGTGAACCCTAAAAATTATTGAAATAATTTAAAAAGTCCTAGTTTTGTCTTGTCAATTAAACTATTATGCAAATTAGTTATTAGCTAACTATTCAATTATCGGTTTTGGATGTTTATAAACTTTTTATTCAAATTCCTTGCACCTAAAAACCCTTTAGTGCTGAAATTATATTGCTTTTAACCTTAATAATTAGTGAAATATTGTAAAAAGTCCTAATTTAGGCTTATAACCTTGCTAATATGCAAATTATCTATTAGCTAACTGCTCAACTATCGGTTTTGGAGGTTCCTAAGCAGTCTACGCAGATTCCTCGCACGCAAAAACCCTTTAATGCTAAAATTAGATTGCTTCTAACTGTAATAATTAGTGAAATATTGTGGAAAGTACTAATTTAGGCTTAATTAATTATGCAAATTAGCCTGTAGCTAATAAACGGCTCCAAATTTTAAAACCCCAATGCGAGGTTAACACCCCAGGATTATTGGCTTTCAAACAAAAAAAAGTTTGTCAAAATCGGTTCAGCCGTTCCTGAGATTCTTTTCGGACGGACAGACGGACGGACGGACATCCACCTTTCGACCCCCAAGTACAAAACATAAAACGCTTCGCGAAACTCCGAGTTTCGCTTCGCTCAATAAGCATACATCGAGGAAAGAACATAACAGGAGATACAGGATACAGGGTTAAGCCAAAATCACGAACTGAACGAAATTTTAAATATTTAAATTTGCCTGTTTTTTCTATGTTCGAATGTGCGCTTTATATAATACACAAACACAGTATGCTATAGCAACTATTAGGTAATTACAAACAACATACCCCATCTTCGGACTTGTGACTGGCCGAGTACCGCGTCCATGAAAGATTCTTTAACGTTGTCGAGTCGAGCAAATACACTAAAATTAAAACACAATACGGTTCAAATAGTCGATCTTTTTATCATCGTAATAGCTGATATATACGTATGTCATGTCCGAAACAGCTATTTGCCCCCGTTGGCAACTTTAATGTCCCAAACGACCATTGCGGTTCGGTGCAGCCCAAACAACTACTGGAATGTAGACCAACTTTGATTGGTTGTACAGGTTTGACTATATTCGAGAAAACAGACTTGCACAGAAATTATTTGGCTTGCCGAACACAGTCAAGCTTGAACAACCAATCACAAACAGTATGCATTCCAGCAGCAGTTTGCACTGTACAATTCTCCAGTCAAAATCAGTTTGTATTCCAAAATATAATTGTTCGGGCTGTTCTGAACGAACAATTGTCGTTTGGGACATCCCAGTTGCCAACTGCGGCAAATACGTAGCTGTTTGGGGAACGAAATATATACAATTTTTGATCCGCTCTAATCAGTGGAGCTTAACTAAACCAAATAGAACAATTAAAAACATTTCCGCTTCCGCTCGTCATATTCAAATACATTTAGGTTTAAAATTCAACTCATTATATAAATGCGGCATTTTGTATTAGAACAATACCAGCTGATTGAGTACAGCAAATGCTAAAGCTAAAAAGTTGCATATTATTGTTAAACCACTACTACATGTCATGTAAGTTGACAACTCTGCAACATGACACAATACATAAGACTTCTTTGTACGTTAAGTATAAATGTCTTGTTCTAAACACTTATTTACACCAGTTGGCAATACGCCAACAGTTTTAACGTATATAAATATTACTCTGTATTAAATTTTAATGTAGCTTTGTCGTAATGGACGCATAACACGACAATTAGCTTTTATTTAAAAACATCATAGAAACTGTCAGTGCAAAGAATATCTCAGTGATTCACGAATCTTTAACTTTCTGATACCAGTCTTTAGCGTAATCAAAACTCAATTGCAGTTCAAATTAACTTTAAAGCGATCTACAATTTTAAGCATACATATACGATGGTCAAAGAACACCATATACATGCAAGCACGCTCACATAATTCTTGGCGTCGAAGTTTAATCCCTCAGGATTGACAGCAGACACAACAAGTTTACAAAGATTTAAATTATTGTCAAAACGCTGCTGCAAACAGCATACAAGTCAGACTGGTTAGCTTTCCCGCCTACAACTCGCTATATATAATACACATACCACCATTTGATATATATACATATATATCAGGGTGCAACCGGAATTACAATTTACCGGAACCGGAACCGGAACAGGAATTTGAAAATTTTACCGGAACCGGAACCGGAAAGTGAAAAATGCATTTCACCAAAAATTTCATTTTAATCTTATTTTTTGCTCTATTATTTGTGAAATAACCTTAGTCGAACATAGATATTTATTTTATTTGTTGTATTTTAGATTTTCGTCGTCGACTGAAGTGAAATCCACCATCAATGGCTTATATTCGGAATACAAGTGGCTTTCTAAAGAGATTCTTAAAGATTAGCAAAGTTAAAAAAACGGCCAAATTATAACACCGGAATTTTTAAATCCGGTAAAAATTTACCGGAACCGGAACCGGAAGGTGAAAAAATGCCGGAACCGGAATTCCGGTTGCACCCATATATATATTCATATACGTTCAACTCATATATTTACCCACATCATTACCCAGCGTCCATACGTACACATTTTTGGCCCCTTCCAAAAAAATGCACATCTCCGGCGGCCGCTTGGCTACGCATATATCTACGCGTTGAAGAATAAATAATAAACTTAAACCTCATTTCACCTCTCACAGCACACATTTGCTTAATTGAAATCCTTCTAATCGTGGTTTTCAATCTTAGCCGAATCAATTTTATCATATACGGTATATACGTACTTACATACCAAATAAATGTGTCGTTTCGGCCAACAACTCCCTAGCGCTGATTGGTTAAAACTGATATTAACAATTATTTTTACCAACTATCATCATCATCATCATTCTGTCATTTTAAGCTTTTGTACGCTAAAGCCACAACATCCTCTAGTCAATGGCGGATCCATGGGGGGCCACCCCCCGGCCGTGGGCCCCCCAACAGCATCTCGACAAAAATTATATAGCAATTTTGAGACAATAGTTCGTGGTTTGTGTATGGGTCAAAAGTAAGTTTATAACCTGTTAAATTTTGCCCCCCCCCCCCCATTTTGAGATCCTGGATCCGCCACTGCCTCTAATCAAAAGCTATCAAACATTCCTCTAAAATGAAACACGACGACCGGTCATCGTTGTTGAAGCTGTATTTTGTCTTTCGTGTGTGTATGTATATTCGTTGACACAAAATCAATGACTAATCTCAGCGTTTTGGTTGGTGTACGTACGTGTACTCAATCGAAATTACAAAAAAAAGACGACGTCGGCAAATAGCCAGCCGCACAGATTGAAGCAAACCGATTCTTGCTCAGCGAACCATGCGTTAAATCTGACCATTATACAAATACTATATCATCGGGATGACCACAATATCGTAAATATCATAAATAAATATATATTTATATGCACACACACATACATACCAACACATTCAAAGCCATTATTTTACATTTATCACGAAAACGCAATTTTTAATGACCAATTTAATGTCTACACGAATGGGTCATTCAACAACAACCGATAGCCATCGCTGCAATCGTTCGGGTATTGTAGCTTCAATCTTATGCTCGGCCCATGTTACTTTAAGCGGCGTCCAGGTTTCTGGTGGATCTATAAAAGAGTATAGGTTTAGATTCTAGATTACATTTTTTTGTTTAGGCCGCTTAGGCTTAGCAACACATTTTTGCAACGCTTAGGTTTAGGCTTAGAAATACGCTCTAATCTACTGTTACGCCGCTTAAAGTAACATTGGCCTTATGCTCTATAGGTCATCAGCCAAAGCCAAAGCTTGAAAAACACGATAGCGTGTCCGTCTACTTGTACTGCATAGTTTTTTCGCCAATATAGGGGCCATGGTCCTTAAAATTGGAGATTGGCCCCTAGAAATTTGGGGTTGGGGACCAATTGGCCCCTAAAATTTTTTCACAAGCTGTTTTTCAGAAATAGGTTGCAATTTTATTCCCAGGAAAATACAAATTTGATAACTTCGCCTGTGGCGCTACCTGATTTAGTACTTGCTTATTTCACTTCAATATATATATATACGTAAATTGGCCCCTAAAAATTTGTGTTTAGGGACCAATTGGCCCCTAATTTTGAGATGAAAAAACCCTGTTGTACTGTACTACAGCACGTAAATGAACGACCAACAGTTACACAAAAAATTCATTTATTTGCTTGAAATTCGTAAAAAGCTTATTTTTAATTTTTCGATCCCAAAAATTTTTTTATTCTTTTTTATGTGTCATAAAATTAATCATTAATTTCTCTTAAGTTAGAATTCTTAATCAATTCAAATTTTTTACAAAACGACACTCGGCTGGACTGTTTAAAAGAAGCGATTGAATTTCAGATTTGAGCCGTTGAATCACTATTTTGACGCCAAACACAATGTGTTATCAAGTTGCTAAACGCGAATGATCCAGCTAAACAAACTAAATAACAATAACTGTAGTTTCATTCGCACACACGCACAGAGTACGATCCAGCTAAACAAATCGTAACACAATGTGCTCATCTTTAACAGCAATATTCTGTGATTTGCACTTGCAATTATATTTTCAAAGTCTCATACGTACCTGTAATGCAAACAAATCTCCAACTGTTTAAACAGCGCTAAAACGCTCAACGTTCAAAATCAAACATTTAAATACTCTACTACTTCTTTAACAAATTCTCACCAAACTCAAGTCAAGTCAAGCATTTGCCAAACGAAACTATACATACAATAACGATAGAGACGACATAACAAATATTAAGAATCATTCACAAATTTCACTGCGACTACGACGCATTCAAACTGGGTAAAAGTACGAACTGTGCCCAAATAAACATTAAAAGCCAACAACAACAACAACAACGTTATTCAGTGTAAACTCCGTTTACAATGATGAATGGTCAGTTTTAATGCGAATCGCTCTAATCGCACCGTAAACAAAGCTAACTTACTCTTCAAACAATGTGTAAAGCTTTAAACGTAAATGCAAAACAGCCGGTCACACTATCCTTAAAATCGAATAAGTACTGCATATATCGCCAAGATTTCATTTCGACCGAATATATACGTATGTCGTAGGCCATTTTTTGCATTGTACGAACGTTGTGATCCAGAATTTTAATTCTTAACCCCTCTCTACAAGTGCCGTTTCTATGGTTTCTGCTTAAATTTGGCCATGGTCTATATCCCCTATCCCGTATGTATATATGTCTACTACGCTTTTGAATATATCGCGTATAAGTATGCTTTCATTGTATATAGTATATATACATAGTGGATTGATTGAAGGATAGGATTGATTGAAGGGATACACAGCTTCAATCGTAATCCAACTTAAAGTATCAACAAGTACAGACCTTTTGTGTCGCACAACGAAATCACATCTATTGCGTCTCAAACATCTATGAACAACGAACGGTTTGTTACAACGCAAACTAAACTCGTCGTCACAATGCAACAATATTGCGACATTCCAAGGTACGAAGAGAAAGACAAATTTTAAAAACACTATGTCTGATACTGTGTTTACGAAACAAATCCGACACCTTCAAAGGGCTAAAAAATTGACAAAAAGGTTATTAATAACTTTCGATTTTCATTATATCCAATACAATTGCTTCAATTTAAATTGCCAGCGGTCCCTCACATCTGATCACCAGTGTTGCTAGCAAACTTACGTATATATATACATATATATGTATATATACTACGTATGTATGTATTGTATAAAACCGAGGCACAAAAATGTGAAATCAAAAAACTTTGTTTGAAAATTTATTTTGCAAACAGCAGGTTTCGCAAAGCTTAAATAAATCTTTGTGTTTTCCTTTTTGGCTTTCATTATTGTCACAAACAGTTTGTCTACGGATATTTGGCGAGGCGCAAATAAACTGTTTTTACAAACGTACGTAACACAGTACACGTGTGAAGAAACATTTATGTGAAACTAAGATTACAGATAACGCGGAAATAAAATTAAAACAATGCGATCCGTAGATGGATTTGTCAAACAATAGACAATAATAGTCACTTTGGCGTTTGAGTCCGATTTCGTCAGCTAGGTTTCGAAAAATGTTTACCACAGACTTACGTAAGCCTATACCTAGCCTAAGCCTTACCCTTAAGGGTAGAGTGGCAATTAGCTTTCGGATTCGGATCCGGATTCGGCAAAAACTTGTGGTTCGGAATGGGATTCGGTTGTGGAAAAGTAGAATCCAAAAGCCGAATCCAACAATGTTCGACAATATGTTGTTTTCAGTTTTAAATAATAAAAAATTTTAAATAACTTGTTATATTAATAAAAAAATTTTGTTTCAGGTCACAAATCTCAAAACTGACGCCGGGCACCAAATATATTAACGTTTAAACGATTATGCGGCTGGCATTGCGTTGATATTCTGAAACAAATTATATATAACTGAAATGTAAAACATACAGGATTCGGATTCAGCAAATTGGCAATGGATTGGGATCCAGATTCGGTCAAATCGTAGACTCGATGCCACCCTGTTTAAGATGAGGAACCAGTGTGCACAATAGCCCAACTGTGTTCGCTCTCACAGTGGTGAATCCAGACATTTCTGACGGCGGTACATAATGTAGGACATTAGTGCAAAACTTTGTCTGCCACAGAAAATTTATACGTCAAAGACAAAGACAACGAACAGTAATTAACCCTAGCTTAGCCTAACTTGAAAAATCATTATTTGGACCCCTCCCCGTCTACAATTCGACCATCGTGGACATTGCGAATCTCGTTAAGATATGGCACTTGTTGTATAGTAATAAATAGCATTAACTACTCTCCGGTACACAGCTGGTGTTTTATGTACGCCGGTCGGTCACACCATTAAAATGTACAATATACATACGGCACAATGTGCAACTCAAAGACCCGTTTCAGTTTTAAATCACTTCACACTTTTGCCTTACACTTGTGTCCGTCTATTAACGCGTGCAGTTTACAAAGCCCACAAAATGTCAGTGTACATCAATACGTATTATAACCAAAGGAGGCATTTTGGTTGTGTAACTACACTCATTCGTTAATTTTTCTACAACAGCAGCACAACTGGCTCTGTCTTGACCATTGAAATTAAAAATGACGCAAATTTTTGACAAAAATATCACAAAAAATCAGTAGAAGTTTCAAAAAATCAACAAATATGCCTCGAGACCAGAGATTGAAGTTGCGTTTAAACTCAGTTTAAATTAAATTTAATCTAAACGGCGCAGTACAGTGTATGCTATACGAAATTAATATAACTTGCTTTCTATTCTTGGTCATTGCGAATGCGAATAGATCACTGCATTTCGATTTAACACTTTAAATAAGTGACCCACCGGACAATATCTACAACGTATTAGCAGTTTTATCCCATCAAAACCGATTAATATCGTGAGTATTTAATACGTAATAAACGGCATTCACGTTAACTGCATACTTATTCCCTTATAAATAATTTGTGTATACCTCGAATACGTATACGTATATATATTTATTGAAATGCATAATCAATACGTAAAAAATATTGCGGACTCTGTCGCGCGGTTGTACAACGACCAACCGTGCGCAGGTTATTTAAATTGAATCGAATTTGGACTTAGCCTTTGCCAAAGTCTTCCCTACTATCCCTAATCCCAAGCCGGCGCCGTCCGTCACCGGGCGGTAGCGTACACAAATTACACATGTACAGTACCGTATACTGACGGACGGTGACGGACGGCGCCGGACGGGTTACGGACAGCGCCGAACGGCGCCGCCTTCAACAAAAGTATAGCGCAACCCCAACCCTAAGTCCTACATTTAAACATTGGAGAAGTGTATATCAGTCCATCAGCTGTTTTAGTTAGCCCACCCAACAATTCAGCTATATAACCTGCTTTTCGAAATTAAAATTATGAGCCATATGTTTTCAATTGAAGGCACATTTATAATCAAAGTGACACAAAAGATAGCGACTGGCTTTTAATTTAACCATGAGATTTTTCACGTTCCCGCAATTTCGATAACGAACGAACGATAATACATGAACATACTTTGACGACCGCTTTCGTGATAGCATTGCTATCAGCTGCAAGTGACATGAATACGTACTGTCTCTGCTTAGTATACTCGAGAGCAATGCTGCGACGAAACGATATTTATATACGTCCATGGCTTAATTTATGACATCGTAATTGATCATGTATATACGTACAGAAATACAATCGCACTCATGTGCATCATCATCCGTAAATAAATTATATTTCAAAGCTTGATATATACGTAGAAAGAACCAACTGCAGTGTCATAATTATTGCCGTACAAGAAAGCTTATATCCTTCTCAATAGTTTATCATTAAGCCCTATTCACACGTGTTTAGTTTTTGCAGTAAGAACTATAATTCATTAAAAATCACAGCTATGAATTTAGTTCACACGTGTGAATAACCATACAAATTGAATTAATTTATCGCAGCCACTTTGTTATTGGCTGATGAAAAAAATGCAAGTTCTGCGTGCAATTTGCTGCTGCACGTTCTAGCAGCAAAAACTTGCACGTGTGAATAGAGCTTTACCACCATTTAAGGATATTAGATATCAAAAAAATAATTTTACGATCATTATTGCCCTTCACTTAACAAGCGACTACTAAACACAATAAATAGAGTCGAATACGTATGAGTGGTTGCAATAACACATGTTTCGACAGACGAAGTCAAATTTTAATTACGTACGTATGTTTTATAAAGTTCTGATATCTTACAGGTAATCCCAATATTTACCTTACACGAAACTAATATTTACCTTACACGAAACTTCCACTTAATTTGAAACACAATAGCTACGTATCCGTAATTTCGACTCGTATTTCTCACCAGAATGTTCGGGACCGATTACTGTGAAAAAAACTAAACAACATTCAAACACCATTAAAGTTTTATCAATCAACGCAACGATACGGAGGTACGCTTCACTGATGCCAGTTTTTGTTCAATCGATAGTTCCTTTTTTTATTTTTCACACCTTTTTACAAAAGTCATTTCGCCCCTTCGATGTACCAAACCAAGGGTTACAAACAAAACCTGGTCAAGGTTTATTAAACTTAGCTTTTCTTTGTTGTTATGCTTACTCAGCCATGACTTATCGCTAAACAACTACTTATTCTTCCAGTCAATGATGATCAAGTACGAGTATCAATCAGTCTCAGTGTGGTTTAAAGTTTGTTAAGAAAATAAACGTTGCTAAGCGACTAATATTGTTTTACAATTTACAAATAGTTTATTGCTTCCAAAAATAGCACACCATAAGTGATACTTTAAAAAACAAGAAGTAATATAATATGATGATGTACATACGTCTGTAGTCGAATCAAATTGGTGTCTGTGTCACTTTAGATTTATCTTAAAACGATGTCTCAAAGTTTGGATTCGTACGTTTATGCTAAAACAAGAGCTTTAAAACTGCTCTTGTGTCATACACGGAAACACAAACATACGTCACGTGTAATGGTAAACCGGACACCCATAGAAGTTAGGACCGTAACAAACAAATTTTACAAAATATCGAGCTTAGGGGTGCAGTGATCACTAGAAGCCATAATAAGCTGACATTTGCAACAATTTTCACAATAGAATTACTTTATATGCAAACTGCAACACAGATTACGGGGGGGGGGGGGTTCGGTGACACAAACGACCCACGAAAAGTATGCATTCTAGTATGATATAAATGGAAACGCTGACTTATGTAGAACAAAATACGTATTTGTAATTTGTAAGACCTGTGCTTGAAACATTTTAGAAACACACAAAAACTGTACGCTGATACGCTTCCAATGGCACATGACTTTTAAATTTCATTCCCTATCCGCTAGCCAACTGCTCAAATAAAAACATCCTTACTACTGTTTGTTGTGATGTTCGCCGCTACGCCAGAAATACAGTTTAAATGTGGTGATAGTTGAATTGTTGCTAAAGCTTATACCCATTCATACCAGTAGTTATAGCCATCACGGCATGGCTATAACTACTCATACTATATGCAATGCACTGTGCAAAACGCCCCACATACGTATTTTCGGCAACATTCCAGCAGACTTGTATATCCATATGCAAATTTGTTTCTATTTTGTTATTTTTTCAATTGGCAATCAAGTTTCAAGGCTTAGGTGCTGACTTGCTTGAACGAAAGCTTTCTAAACATATGCCAAGAAAGTAGCACATCTATATACCAGGGTGCAACCGGAATTCCGGTTCCGGCATTTTTTCACCTTCCGGTTCCGGTTCCGGTAAATTTTTACCGGATTTAAAAATTCCGGTATTATAATTTGGCCGTTTTCTTAACTTTGCTAATTTTTAAGAATCTCTTTTGAAAGCCACTTGTACTCCGAATATAAGCCATTGATGGTGGATTTCACTTCAGTCGATGATGAAAATCTAAAATACAACAAATAAAATAAATACCTATGTTCGACTAGGGTTATTTCACAAATAATAGAGCAAAAAATAAGATTAAAATGAAATTTTTGGTGAAATGCATTTTTCATTTTCCGGTTCCGGTAAAATTTTCAAATTCCGGTTCCGGTTCCGGTAAATTGTAATTCCGGTTGCACCCTGCTATATACTAAAGCTGGAACGCCCCACATACGTATTTTGGGCAACATTCCAGCAGACTTGTATATCCATATGCAAATTTGTTTCTATTTTGTTATTTTTTCAATTGGCAATCAAGTTTCAACGCTTAGGTGCTGACTTGCTTGAACGAAAGCTTTCTAAACATATGCCAAAAATTGCACATGTCTGCAACTACGGATTACTAGTATAATAATACGTACGTAACATTAAATAAACAAACCTTACCTTTTTTAGAGCTGGCTTCATCTAAACTCCATAATGTTGCTCCGATCAAAATTGCGACCGTTGTTGCAGCATTAATTGATTTCATTGTTTGTTTCAGCGCAAAACAGTTCAACACTGGCCTTTGAGCATTAAAGTATACGCAGTAGCGCTAATGAATAGATTTTTTTACACAAACAGGATCACAATTCCGTTGAATATTATTACAACGTCAATATCAGAACGTAGACGAATCTGCCACGCCGCCAATATTCAGTAGTTTGTGCCGATATTTCATAGCTGATTTTCTTGTCGAATTAAAACAATGGATGAGATACATTTGAGCAAGTTTCAAAATTTTCTAAAAGTTCATTTGGTAAATTAACATTGAAAGTTAATATCTGAACAAACCGCAGTGTCACTGAAATTATTCAGAAATCGATGTATTAATACTTATACATTTTGTAACTAACATAGTTATGAATGTTTATATGTACAATTAGCTATCTTTACTCTGAAAAACATGATAAAATATATATGTGTGGAGGCCCGAACAACTTTCAGGTTCGGGGGCAAGCGACAATTTCCCACGACTTAAATTATCTTAGTTGGAACAAATTCAAAATCACTATTATCTTGCTCACAGCTTCGAAATCGCTAATATTGATCAGTATACATCATACAACGTACTGCAAACTCAAGAAAATACCGAGAAAGCTGGGACAAAGGCGCCTCATCGCTCGGTTCAAACCCGAATTGATTCGTGTCGTTAGCCAGCAAAAAATAGTGAGAAATAGTAAATAATTTTCCAAAAGGTTTTTTTGATACTCGTCGCGCCCAGTGTCAACAAACCAAATTCCCTGACGCGAAAATCTGCAGAAATTTTCGTAATGTAACAACAAACAACACTTGTACACTTTCTCTCTCACAAGCTTAGACCTAAACTTAATCGTAAAGATATTATGCTAGAATTAGAAAAGCTCGCAAACTGTGTGGAAAAATGAATATATAAGCGCCGCAGGCAAATTCTACAAAACAATGATCCTAAAGATCGTCCAACAGTAGCCAAAAAATTTTCGACACCCATTTTGGCAACATACACAATACCAATATGGAGCGATAACATGACCAACACGTGTTCGAGGACGTCTTTATACCATACAGACCGCTCTGCTACGAGCTCCTGGGTTCTAAACTGAATCAATGAAAAGAAATTGCTCATTTTCAAATGATTTTAAATGGTAACCGCAAGTTGGTTAAATTTTATTTTGTCAAAATCGCTGATGCTTTTATAAGGAATATGCAATATATACGCTTCTTTTGTAGTACTAAATATACTACCAGCTCGTGTGGATTTTCAAGGGCCAACCCGCCTACCACATTGAATCAGTTTATTACACTTGTCAGACTGTATCCATTCAGCATCAAGCATTCGAATGGGATCATTGCGTGAAACGAAATCGAACTTGGCCTAAACACAGAACCTTGGTTCATTCGAGCCTCACAAGACTACGATTTCCTATTGAATTTTATACTAAAATTGCATCTGGCTTCTAGCTCGCTTCGCGCTCGAGGTTCCTGTCGTTGTCGTTTTACTGTTGGTCGCAGGCCGCGCGGAACAATTCCTTTTACGTACTCTCCCAAGCGGATACACTCAATACTCAGAACCTACGCTGAGTAAATGTTTACGGTTTCTCGCTCGCGCGGATTTTTCAAATCCTGTTCATATCGAGCACGAGTCTATCCGGCCGACAGCTAATATATACGTACGCCAACGCTTAACTTATTCCTGAATCCGTCATCAAAGTTTTACAACGTTGTTTCCTCGCTTAAACCTAGACGGCTAATCCACCTTTGATGGCGCCTTTTCTTGCATTATCTATAGCTGTACGCTTCCTTCATCACAAATTTATAGATTCGCCCCTGACAACGAACCTGGCACATATTTTGCTTACAACCTGGACCGGCCACTTTTCAAAGCGTCGTATACCGCTGTCATATGATCATCATCCGTTGTTACCCCACACAAAACACGACTATCACCCAATCAATCGTCCCTTGTGCAAATTAGCAGCACTTCGACTACAAGCATTATGCATATTATTAGTAAATACAAAACACAGGTTCAGGTTTGCACACAGAGACAATAATATACATTCACGACCGAGTCAAATGTTATACAACGAAAAAAACGGATGTCGCCTATCAATCATCATTTTTCACCCACCGCTCTACAGAACAACGATACCGCAGCATTCAATATTAAAAACTAAAACGTCGTCTCTATATTACAGGTCACGCAAACGCCGTAGTCGTCGTGCTAAGCGCTAACGGTCGCACAACAATGAAACTATATATCCTATTTGATGATTGGTAGTACATAGAGTGAATTTTGAACCAGGTAAGCATCGCCGCCATCAACGGCGTAGTCCCAGGATTTGAGTTGTTTGATATTTGATGATTGGTAGTACATAGAGTGATTTTGAACCAGGTAGGCATCGCCGCCATCAACGGCGTAGTCCCAGGATTTGAGTTGTTTGATATTTGATGATTGGTAGTACATAGAGTGATTTTGAACCAGGTAGGCATCGCCGCCATCAACGGCGTAGTCCCAGGATTTGAGTTGTTTGATATTTGATGATTGGTAGTACATAGAGTGATTTTGAACCAGGTAGGCATCGCCGCCATCAACGGCGTAGTCCCAGGATTTGAGTTGTTTGATATTTGATGATTGGTAGTACATAGAGTGATTTTGAACCAGGTAGGCATCGCCGCCATCAACGGCGTAGCCCCAGGATTTGAGTTTGAAACAGTGTAACAACGTCATTGTGTGATGTTTTTATTTTTAAAACTTCAACAGTATATTCTAAAGCCTGTGTTGAAAGTGCATTTGTGTTGTCTCCAGAAATTTCAGAAGAAGATATTTCATTTCTACTTGTGTCTCCCCTTGTAAGCAGCACTGACTGCCGTGGCGTCGTATAATTTATACATGGTTACAGCGCTATATATACTGAACCGGGTACGAAAAAATAGTCAAGTGACAATTTAATGAATACAAAAAACTGGCTCTTGTAGACGCTCCCCACAGTTCTCGACATTTTCTAATACTGGCATAATTTAGACTCAGATTCAAGCTGAAGCTGCGAATGTAAAGAACATTGACGGAACAGTAATATAAGCATATTCCTAAGCGTAAACATAAACCTAAGCGTAAGAATGAATTTATTCCTAAACCTATGCCTAAGCCAAGCAAAAAAATTAGTCTAAAGCTTAAGCGTACTCTATTCCAGTCCCACAGAAAAACATTCCGCATTTGATTTTTACATGGGCCGCTGAATCTTATCCAGAGTAATGACCAAGTGTCAAAAACGGGCATCAAATAAGAATGTTCCATCACAAGCTAAATGAGACAATGTAAGAGACAATACTTGCTAGTGAAATATATACACATTTTCAGCATTTGCAGTGAATTTAGACTTGTCCTCCAAATACACTGAAACAACATGCAAAATACATAAACTTAATATTACGATAAGCAACTGAATTTCGTTGAATACTTTCAACATTTCCATAGACAAATTAACCTTGAGTGTTACACGCACTTACGCTGAAATAAACTCAAACAAGGATTTACGCGACACACCAAACCAACAACAAGCCAATATTCCAAGTAGGGATGTGCCGATACCAAAATTTTTGCCGATGCCGATTCTTATTTTGAAATTTTGCCGATGCCAAATTTAGGACACCGTATTTACTAAATAGGATACTACATTACATTATTATATGAAGACTTAAACCCTAACCATCATAAACGATTATAATTTTAGACGAACGGTTCATTTCAATTATTTTTTTCAAACACAAACGCATAAGAGAACAGTTTTCCTGACCAGATACACTGATATGCGTCCAGAAATGTAACTGATAGCATTCAAACTGACTGTTATGTGCAAAAGTATCGGCAAATAATCGACAATTTTTTCCAGTACCGATGCCGATACTCACAAAAAGTGCCGATTATTACCGATACCGATTAATCGGCACTTCCCTAATTCCAAGTGCCACCATATTGCGCTAGGATGATAAAAACACTCCGAAATCTATGCCGGACAATAAGTTTTTCCTGCAGCCCCACCAGCCGACAAGCCAGAAATACAAAAAACCATGAAAACTGTATGACATCAACTCGGAGTACATAAAAACTGCATAAAATCATCTACCGCACGCGCGTTTCTACCCGAGCAGTAAAGAACCGGTTCAAATAACACTGAAGTCAAACTGCATTAATGTCTACAACTGCTTTTACTTCGAATACAACAAATTTCATGTCAAGTATTTGGATTCACAATCAAGCGGTGTGTACATTAGTAATGTTTGATGTATATATTGAACATCCAATGCCTTTACATTGTACCATTCAGCCAATACAGTATATATATTAACTCTACAATGAAGAAGATAACACACTTGCAGTTTACCTTGAATGAGCGAAATATTTTGAAAATGATTATGCGAACGAAATGTAGTCTTAAAAGCAACAGTCGATATATCTAAAAAGAATCCCTTAGTAAATTTCTGATTCGCTTGTAGCTGGCACAGTTTTACTTGATCCAATTTGTACGAATGCCACAAAAGTGAAAATTATTTCTCAGTTCTAAAGATGTGGCTGTGGGGTGGCCATCTCCAACCCATTTTGATTGCGATTGTGTCAATAACACCCAAAAAGTTTATTGTGTGAACAATTACCTAAATTTCCATTGAGGCATTTCGAACCATACATCGTTAAGCAACTAACTTTGGCCTGCTTGGCGGCAGCGTTGTACGGTCTCAACATCTGGGTCTCGGTCTCGCTCAATTTTAGACCGTTACCAAAAATAAAAATTAAAAAACTGTGCAGAAGTTTTGAATGTTTTTCGTACACCCTGTATGGTTACAGCATAATAAATTGATGTATCTGCTCATATTGCCGGGTAATTTATATTTTACTAAGCTAAAAATCAGTGTAAAAAATTATATTTTGAACAAAAACAAAACTTACAATCCGTTTTTACTTTGAACTTTGAACCGAAAACCGGGGTCTTGTTCTTTCCTTTGGTATCGAGTTTGAAACTTACCGAGACTCAAAAAGGAAAACCGAAACCAGCCAACTTTCGACACCAGCCGAGACCGAGACAGGATATTCCTGCTAAACTGTTTGGCTATCCCTCAACAACAATCATCAGAATCTTACCTAGTTCTCGCTCTATTGTTACAACGAAGTATACACTAGACTTGGTATGAAAAAATTTTCACTACCAGACACCTGCAAACGTACCACTAAACGGCGCAAAACATCATTACCACAATTTAATGTTACATACTACACAACAGTGACCACGTTCTCCAGCAAAACCCCTTCAAGTCTTAAATTTGATAACCATTCATGTACAACAACAACTATAACACATGACCGTATCACAAAACACACAAAACGTCAGAGGAATGAACGGTCATCCGTCGTACAACCGTTATAAAACTACACGATGTTTAAATTTATACACGAGAACACATACACAATTTGCCGATGTACTTTTGCTGTTAAACGCTTTTGCAAGCATACTTTACTCTACTAAATGTATGAACAAGATAGTAGCCAATATATTAATAATACAGTGTTGATGAAAACAGGGGCGGTCCTCATGATTCCATTTTAGGAGGGCATCAATGACGTAATATGTTAGATTCTGCAATGCACTGGTTAGTATCTTAAATTACGGGCTGTAACTTTATTTTTGTCTGGGGGAGATATAAAGCATGCTATCCTTCTTGTATACGCCCCTGGTTGTAAACGAGCTGATTAACAAAACGAAAACAAAATATCGTGTACATTTTTTGTTACATCACAAATACTTACTAACCGCTGGCGGTGTAGTTGGTATGGTAAGGTAATCTATAAGGTTCATTCGTATTTGGCGCCGATCAGAGGCGTGTCGGGGCACTTGGGCCTTTTATGGAAATTTTGGCCCTCCTTTAGCAAAGTTTCAGCCACGCTGGTAAGTATATATTCAATCCCTGCATGTTCCTTCTAATTGTTTGCCTTCTGTTAAATTAATAACTGGTCTGCGTAGTTGAGTACTTGAGTGTTTCCATTGATTAAGTGTTTTTGATGCTGAGCTAAATTTGTAGGTAACGCAGTGCGGGACCGTAGCCAAGAGACGGCCAGGGGGGTTACGCCCCCCGGGAAAAATTTTGGCCCCCTAGAAGATTTTCAACCTTGCTTGTAAGTCGCTGAAAACCTTTAAATGCCGATCCTGAAAATTTTTTAGCCCCCTAACAAGGTTGGCTGTCTACGGGTGGCCTGACGCAGTGTCACGTAAAAACCAATACAGCAAACTAAAACGCTAAATGCCAGTACCTTATATAATAAAACGACAATAATCTTATTTTAAGCTGACTCCTGCGCACAACACATTTCCCCAAATTTAAGGCTTAGACTCAGGTCACTTCGGCTTGGGCTTAGAAAAATTCTTAAACCTTTACCTAAACAATACGCCTGAGTCTAAGGCTGCGGGCAGATAATGTGTACAAGACTAAGCGTTACGCCACGAATTTCCTATTGTACATCAAAGGAATATATGCTGTTACGAAAATTTTCCCTGCCTTCTCAACTAATAATTCCTGGCTGCACGGCTGATAAGAACAGCTAAAACGTAATACAGAATAAACGTATCACAGCTATTGGACAGCAATCAACGGCGATACAAACGTAAACACTCTTGAATTATAATCATTGCCGAAAACCAGAACTTACAAAAGTTTTAGAACTAGTTTTATAATAATAACACAGTCAATGGCGGATCCATGGGGGGCCACCCCGGCCGTGCCCCCCCAATAGCATCTGGACAAAAATTATATAGCAGTTTTATGGCAATAGTTCGTGGTTTGTGTGTGGGTGAAAAAATTAGTTTATTACCTGTGAAATTTTGGCCCCCCCCCAATTTGAAATACTGGATCCGCCACTGAACACAGTAAATATCAAAATGTCAAAGGTTTATTAACTATGATCAAAAGTTAGAGCCGCATGCACAAAGCGAAAATATGGTATAATTTTATGACGAGAAGATGCCTGTTTCTATCAGCGGATACATCGTGGAATGACATTGTCATCGTTTTTGTATTAAACCAGTTTTTGAAACGGTTTACGGCTTAAGGCTCAAGCACTGTGCTTATATTTTACCCAACCCTCGATGTGGCTCAGCATTAAAAAATGCCAGCGTCAGAAGATATAATAAATTTTAGTCAGCTGAATTCAAAAATGAAGTTTTTATTGATAAAGTTTCAACACAAAATACGGCGACGATCAGGCATGTAGCCAGCTCACATTGTTGGGGGGGGGGCTAAATTTTTACAGGGCATACATGTTGACTTTCAAGCAAGGTTGAAAATTTTGTAGGAGAGGCAAAAAAATTTTCCATGTACGACAGGTTTAAAGGATGCTAAGAATAAAATTAAAAATGGCTTCTCGGTCTCAAAGTGTTCCATGCGACATCACGCACTGTACGGGCGGGTCTGAAAGACACGGCGATTGCACTTCCCCTCAGTACAGACTCAAAGCTAAAAATTTTCATTAAGTGTCGTCCATTTTGAAAATGCGTCAGTCTTTCGGCTCGATTCACTCGGGAATTCCTTAAAACTCAACCGTTGTTTTGTTTGATCCCTTGCTGCCTTGACCAAGACCCATGCAATCCAATTAAAAATCCTGGCTACGCGCATGACCGCCCTTGTGAAGCAGCGGAGGATAACATAGAAGACAGTAGCCTAATGCACAGCACCAGTTGGACAACGGCTTTGTCACATTATCCATTTACAATTACGGCATTGTCACATCAGGTAAACGTCGGTAGAAAAAAAACGGCCCATGTATAGAACAGGGCCGGAACAGTAGTATAAGCATATTCCTAAGCCTAAGCCTAAGCGTAAGGATGAGCCTATACCTAAACCTAAGCGTAAGCCTAAGCAAAAAAGTTAGTCTAAAGCTTAAACTGACTCTATTACAGCCCCACAGGAAAATGTTCCGGCCCTGTTCTATGCATAGGCCAAAAAAATTTCTACATCTCTCAAGCAAAATTAAAGCCCCGTCTCAAAGTACATACGTACTGCTAAATTAGGCAATCAAAAGTTAGTCTAAAGCTTAAACTGACTCTATTACAGCCCCACAGGAAAATGTTCCGGCCCTGTTCTATGCATAGGCCAAAAAAATTTCTACATCTCTCAAGCAAAATTAAAGCCCCGTCTCAAAGTACATACGTACTGCTAAATTAGGCAATCAAAAGTTAGTCTAAAGCTTAAACTGACTCTATTACAGCCCCACAGGAAAATGTTCCGACCCTTTTCTAAGCATGGGCCAAAAAATTTCTACATCTCTCAAGCAAAAGTAAAGCCCCGTCTCAAAGTACATACGTACTGCTAAATTAGGCAATCACACAAACACAAAAAAAACAAGTAAAAGACAATTCTAAAAAAATTAGGTCAAACAAAAGAAAATGTCTGTCAATATCGGACATTAGCTCCACCATTCACAGTATATATAAACAGAAATAGATATCTAAATCAGGTTAAAGAAGACTCTACACAATACAAGCACCATATAAGCAGGGTGCAACCGGAATTCCCCAACTTCCGGTTCCGGTAAATTTTTACCTGATTTAAAAATTCCGGTATTAAAATTTGGTAGGTACAAATTAAAATATTTGACTAAAAAATGACGATAAAAATTAAATAGATTTCATTCGTATACGTAGTATGTAAACCTTGACAAGCGGTGAAAATAAACCATCGAAGGTAGATTTCGCTTGTGTGGATTATGACAGTCTCAAATACAGCAGATAAAGTGAATACCTATCTCCAAGTAGGGTTATTTCACCAATAATATTGCAAAAAAGAAAATTAAAATGAATTTTTCGGGGACATGTATTTTTCATTTTCCGGTTCCGTTTCCGGTAATTTTTTCAAATTCCGTTTCCGGTAAATTGTAATTCCGGTTGCACCCTGCATATAAGTCATAATCTTGTACCTACAGCCAGGGTCGCAACTACGGGGGGCGTGGGGGAGGGTCCCGCCTCTTTACGGACATTTTCGAGCCACATTGACCAAATATTTTAGGATTATACACCTTCTCGCATATTTAAGGTTAAAGACTACACTTAGACCTGAGCTTAGGCAAACGTTTAGGCACGGACTTATAGTTAGAGTTAAGCCTTGTCCTAAACCAAATTCTAAGCCTAAGCCTAAACTTAAACTTACGGGAACCAGAGCCAAGTTTTACAACAGCATTAAAAATTTTACGCCTGAGAAATTTCCCTTGCTTACTTTACTAACAATTTCTATAAAGCATACCTACGCATGTGTGATGCTAGATAACACGCAAGCTAAATACGTAATATCACAAAAAGACAAATTGCGTTTCGTTTCAGTAACTTTTCTCAATTTCATGCAATCTTTCAAAAAAAGTTGACATCAACAAAAAATTTGGACACCGACGAACTTTTCACAGTTGATATTTGAAGCCAAACCATGTAATTGCACAAATTTCACCCAGTACGACGTATAACGTAGAGCTTTGTACGTTTGAAAACAATTTCTAAATTCAGATCCTGACTGGGGTCGATGTTAACTATGGGGCATGTCTGCCAGGGTTCAACGGGATACCAGAAAAATACCACAGCCCAGCCGATTTGAGTGCAATTTCAGCAAAAGTTGAGTACAACTTGCTATTATGTGGTATGATTTTGTTTCTGCGTCTCTCTTAATAACTGGGTTGCTTGAAGTATTAATTTGTATCATTTTTAAAGAAATCCACAATAATTTATACGTTTGAACAATAAATATAAGTCAACGTAGAATACTAGCGCCGGTGATGTCGATTTTTTGCCGCAGCCGGATATCCGGTTGTTCCCAACTGCCTGCTGAGAAACAAGGAGAATGTTTCTTAGTTCTAGAGACTGGAAGCCTCATGCCGGGGCTAAGGGCTTAGGATTATTATGTTTATATTTAGGCTTACGCTTAGACTTAGGTTTACGATCACGCTTCAGCGACGGCGGAAGCATTTCAGAAGTGAATTGGCAAAATGATAAATTTGCAGTCACAGTAAAACGATGTTACAGTTATTTTGTAAACACAGATACACTATAGCCACTTTGGATTAAGAAAAACTTCACTAACGACGCGAGTGACAAGCCAAACGGTTGCCGCAAAGCGCCAACATACTTTTTTAATCAGTCTGGTTAAATATTCCACAAGCTTATAAAGCACAAACGCATTTTTTGACTCACTTACTTTCCCCATTAAGTTAATATCCAAATTAGTTATTAGCTATCTATTTATTGATATCGGGGTTGGAGGGTTAAAAACAAATTATTCAGACACCTCGCATCCAAAACCACTTAGTACAAGTACTGAAATTAGACTGCTTGTAACCCCAATAATCAGTGAAATAGTTTAAAAAGTTACTAATTGATGCTCAACCAATTAAGCTAACGCGAATATTAGTTATTAGCTAACTATTCAATTATCAGTTTTGGAGGTTTATAAACAATCTATTTAGACTCCTCGCATTCAAAATCGTTTAGTGCTGAAATTAAATTGATATCCCTAATAATTAGTGAAATAATGTAGAAAGTCCTACTTTAGGTTTAAACAATTATGCAAATTAGCCTGTAGCTAATAAAACAAAAACGCTTCTAAAAACTCCCATCTTTGGTCGGAGTTTCGCTTCGCTACAAATACTAACTGTAAACGCGCCTGTGTGGTACGAAACCTGTATCCGGATTCAATTCTGACTTACGCTAACCAAATTTTGAGCCAGAGCTATCGATAAAATCTAGCGAGCAACGCGGTCGAAAAGTTGAACGTAAATAAGCACACAATTCTTTTGAGGGTTCGCACCGGATGGAATTCACTTGTTTTTGAAATATTAGAATAAAAAAAGTGGGAGTGAGCGTGGGGGCAAAATTCCCTTTTTTCAAAAAGCTGCAAAACATTACTAGTTTGCATCAACGGCTTCGCTGCCAATGACGGCGGTGGAGTTTAGGAAACAAGAGAAAAACAATGGAGCACAATGGCATTTATTCAAAAAGTGGACGGAATAATTGCCCAAGTTAACACGGGCCCCAATCGAAATAAAATCTAGAGTTTTATTTCACGCTGTTAAAAACCATTAGCATCTCACAATCAAACACCTATCAAAACGGTTCCTCGTTAGGATAAATTTTAAAGTCTCATCAAAGTCTCATGCCAGCACGACAAACCTCAATGGCGGATCCATGTGGGTGGCCACTCCGGCCGTGCCCCCCCAACATCATCTCGACAAGAATTATATAGCAATTTTGTGACAATAGTTCGTGGTTTGTGTATGGGTCAAAAGTAAGTTTATTACCTGTGAAATTTTGGACCCCCCCATTTTAAGATCCTGGATCCGCCACTGACAACCCCATAAAGATTAAAACCACTCACTGCTAAACCATGACTTAGCATTGCGGTCATTCGTAAATCACAAAAAAACTGGCAATTACCCAGAGTGTTCGTATAAAACTGGTTTCAAAGCAATATCCAACGTGGATCATAAATAACGCAAAAATGCCTATTTTCAAACAACAATAACCTATAATTTGGCCAGTATAACTCTGAGAACCAAAAACCCTAGCATAACGACGCTATCGCATACACACTATGCGCATTATATTCTGGACGCAGAAAAAGTAATTTCTCAATCTGCGCAATCTCTAATTATTGTTGAGCTTAGATTTTGCGATTGCAGCCCTAATTCTAAGCTTTCAAAGCCATAAAATCCGACCAAACCAATTTAAAATTACCCCCAACTGTGATTACTAAATATACTTATACAGACAGTCAACTCTTGTCAATGCAATTGAAGGTATTAGGTATAGTATGCAGGCCACACACACACATACCTTACATAATATAAACTTGTGATAAAACCTATTGTTTTTTTAACTAAATTAGTCACAGGTTAATGCCTACTTGGTCCTGTAAACAACATCAAACAGCGCAGAGAACATCAATCGAGTAGAGAATGCACTTATCTAAGCTAAAACATTGCCGAATATAAACAGAAAAGCAATTTGCTGTTATGTTTAAGAGATCGCTGTTAGTGAAAGCCGCGTTTTTAAACAGAGTTTCAAGCGTCATTCGTCCCCTCTCCACCAAACACAACGTTATGGTAGATTATATCTTTGGCTCGACACACTTGAGTAGTATTTTGACAGAGGAATATGTTCAACAGGTGTAACATTCAACTCCAAGGACTCCGAATTTCTGATTTTTGAATCATTTATATTTTAGTGTCACATTACGGTAAAAATAGTAATGAGCTTGGCTATGAAGCCAAGACCACGAGGCCCCGTATTTTAAAAGTATGTCGCACAGCTGACCAGTTTGAAATAGGGTTTCAAACAAACGAAAAGGGAGAACGGATCTGCCACCCAATGTCAACTCGGTTCACAAATAGGACCAATCAAAATAGGACCAATCAAAATAGGACCAATCAAAATAGGACCAATCAAAATAGAACCAATCAAAACAGGACCAATCAAAATAGGACCAATCAAAATAGGACCAATCAAAATAGGACCAATCAAAATAGGACCAATCAAATGCAGATAATATGCCAAATTTTGAAGTTTTCTTCACTGACTGGTTCCAAATTTGCAAAACCTATAACCAACTAATGAACGACGCTACGCACAATTGACAATATGGATACAAAACTTAGCATCCCTGCGAGTGACCAATTAAATCTACAGATTCCGACCCGAAATGTTCCCAACACAAAATTACTGATATCAACTATCATTATGTGTTGATAGCCCGTTTCCGTCGAACATCTGGTACTCGGGTGCGGAACGCGACAGTTCAACGCAACCACCCTGTACCGTGTATGCTCAAAAACATCACCACACCATAGAATGCAAATTGAAATGTATAAAAATTTATTTTCAATTCTTTGTTTTCGCCGCTATCACAACCGTAACAGCTCCATCCACCACACAACCGCGGCATGAATTATTCAATTGATTAAGTCAGTTTGCTTTGCTGTTTCTGCACAAACGTTCACACATTTGCTAAAACTGATGCGCCTTACAGCGACGGAGAAAAATGCTACGAGAAAGTGTGCCTTTACTCAAAATAGACCTGTATCAACCTGAAAGCGTGTTACGAGCTAGCTGCAATATATATAAATATATATATACATATATATTATATGTAAATATATATAAATATATATAAATATATATAATCTAAATACGATCATAAAACGAATCTTTTCCGTTACCTCCAACTCAACCAGCATATGCCAAAACCCAAAAATGATGGAAAAACAATTTGAACAAATTATAGGTCGGGTTCAAAAAATGTCGTTGGAGCCAAAAAAGAGTGTTAAGACTTTTAAACTGCTGATCGTCATGTGAGTTATTCCTATCCACAGGGTGCAACCGGAATCCCGGTTCCGGCATTTTTTCTCCTTCCGGTTACTGTAAATTTTTACCGGAATTAAAAATTCCAGTATTAAAATTTGGTCTGTGTAAATTGAGATATTTAACTAAAAAATGACGATAAAACTTAAACAGATTTAATTAGTATTGTATGCAAACCTTGACAATCGCCGAAAATAATCCATCGAACGGAGATTTCGCTTCCGTGGAGTATGAAAATCTAAAATACAGCAGATAAAGTGAATACTTATCTCCAACTAGGGATATTTCACCAATAATATTGCAAAAATGAAAATTAAAATTAATTTCTCGGTGGTATGTATTTTTCATTTTCCAGTTTCGGTTTTGTTTCCTTTAATTGTTTCAAATTCCGGTTCCGGCAAATTGTAATTCCGGTTGCACCCTGCCTATCCATTTTCACTTTGCAAATTAGAACTTTCGTTATTTTTCTTGCATGAGCTCAACGATACAATAAATAAACGGATTTCCGACACCAATTAAAATTCTGAATCAATTCGAGTTCCGGTTCTGAATCAGATTACATGTATAATCGGAATCGTAATTTTTCCTCGTTTTTACCTATATTAGTTGTTGCAAGTATATATGTGCGAAATTTTATTGCAGTTGTGTTATATACGTTTTATAACTGATGCTTAAAAGAGTTCATAGACCATTTCTTATATATGCATGAAAATCATTGCAACATGAATAACGTCCGCTCTAAACCGCATACTTCTGAATAAATCTATTTTCAGCTAGAAAAACAGCAGCAAACCCGCGTTAGACTACCGCCAAACAAAACCATCAGCAACTTTAACAAACGCTTGTGAGATTACTACCCACTTGGCTGTTAATATAAAGATATACCTTGAAAAATTATAGAAATTCAGAATTTCCTGTTCCACACTTACACAGCCATCATTTCACTGTATTATTAAATTTAACTAAAAACTAAAACTTCCCTTGCTTTCAGAGCCACTATTTACTATACATTACCAATCGTCACAAAATTAATCACATCGCCTTATAACAAGATGTGACTGACTTATCTGCAGTTGACATTTTCTACGTAAACCCCAAACTGCTATATACACGATCTGAAGGCGCCTTGCACGAATACTAATCGTATTATATACCTGACGGTTGGTTTCAAATATATAAACGCATTATAATTACACAAAATTACCAATTGAATTATATACTCATTCCACTGTACAATTTTAAAATTGTATATATGTGCTCGCTAAATCAAACAACGTTGCACAAGTACTTACAAATTCTAACATTACCTATCGATTGCACTGGGGTGTATACAGCGGAGAACATTTAGATAGGTATATCTCTCGCCGAAATGTTTCGATTTATACAGGTGTTCGAACAACCTATATTCATTACTATCCTGAAATCAAATGATAGCTATGCAGCCGTTAGCAACACGAAACGAAACGCACAGAATTTACTACAAACTAGGGCAAAAAATAAGATTAAAATGAAATTTTTGGTGAAATGCATTTTTCACTTTCCGGTTCCGGTAAAATTTTCAAATTCCGGTTCCGGTAAATTGTAATTCCGGTTGCACCCTGACTATATTGCATCATTATATGAAGACTTAAACCCTAACCATCATAAACAATTATAATTTTATAAGAACGGTTTATTTCAATTAATTTTTTCAAACACAAACGCAAAACAGAACAGTTTTCCTGACCGGACACACTGATATGCGCCCAGAAATGAAACTGATAGCATTCCAACTTACTGTTATATGTGCAAAAAGTATCGGCAAAGAATCGGCAATTTTTTGCAGAGCCGATGCCGATACTCACGAAAACTGCCGATTATTACCGATGCCGATGCCGTCGGCACATTCCTACTACAAACACATTAGTTTAATACAACAAGTGAATTATATTTCTACCCAAACCTAAGCCTTAACCTTAAACGTGAACGAAACTGTACAAAAACTTATAATGAGCTGGTTTGCAAATAAATCTTTGGCACCACAACGTTTTCCAGTTCACATAATACTTCTGGCCAATGTTACTTTTAATGCCGTAACTGTAGATTAAGCGTATTCCTAAGCCTAAGCCTAAGCGTTACAAAACCGTATTCCTAAGCCTAAGCGTTGCAAAAGCGTATTCCTAAGTCTAAGCCTAAGCCTAAGCAAAAAATGTAGCCTCGAATGTAAGCCTACTCTTTTAGAAACCCACCAGAAACCGGAACGGCCCTAAAACTAACATGGACTACACTTGTTGTGCATTTTTAAACACTTGAAATCGTAAATATAACCATATGCCAAACGAAGACTAATCTGCAGCTTCAACTTAACCCTGCGTTAAATATGACCAAATGATTTTAGATTTATTAATCGGAAATACGATATGAGATAAACAGATAAAATTCTAAAACCAATTATATACGTTAATCTTTAGTTAATACTGATGTCCTTTCAACCGTTTCATTTCTCTTACACTTTAATTGATGTTTTATCTTTCTTACTAAGCTACACAATGTTGAGATACGATCAATACTTTTGTAAGCCAGTCGGACAACGTGATTTTTGTAATTACGAGGTACGCTATAGCGAGAGCTGTAGTTGTCGCGAAAGCGAATATGTTTTATGGGTTGATGCTTATTATAAAAAACAGGAGTTATGCATGGTGGAGATGCAGTTAGCTTAGACTAGTTTTTTTTGTTTACCAGGTAGGCCAGAAGTGTCGTTATTCCAGGGTTGTATGAACCGTGTCGGTTAAAATTTGTGATTAGTATAAATAAACTTGTCAATTATACGAAACATAGTGATATTTTAATGATAGTAGTTGACCACGGTAGTCACTGTACTGTAACATCTAGAAGGTGCCAGCAATGGCGGATCCATGGGGGACACCCCGGCCGTGCCCCCCCCCCCAACAGCATCTCGACAAAAATTCTATAGCAATTTTGTGACAATAGTTCGTGGTTTGTGTATGGGTCAAAAGTAAGTTTATTACCTGTGAAATTTTGCCCCCCCCATTTTGAGACCCTGGATCCGCCACTGGGTGCCAGCGAGGACATAGCAACCTCAATACGGATCAAAACCAAAATTTTGTATTCAGATTTACTACAATAAAATTGCAATCATAACGCAACCTCCCTTTAAAAGGTTCTGAATCCGCCCTTGATCTTTATACATTGTCTTGTCTGATACCCCTAACCCTCAACAGCTGCAAAAGCAAACAATTTTAGATGCAAGGCGATAAAATGAAATTCTATAAAATTAACACTCGCCTCAACCGTCGACAAGTATAATTTTCTGACATACCTACGTACACACCTAAATGGGTTCACCAAAAATGAAAACCTTACACAGCTGTTATCTCGAATACAATGAAACAATGCGATTTGTTCGAATGGAAAACCTACAACTGCCCCCGTTTAGTTTGGCCCCTTTACAGAACCACTAACTCATGCAATTAGCACTGCTTCGTCTCATGCACTGCAAACGCAAAATAGTCTCCAAACATGCCATTTATAACGACGCTACGTATACCGGACGCTGAACCACCAAGTCATTCACCTAACTAACACGACACAACTATACGACAAATCAAAAGTGTACTACTTGACAAGCACACAAACCATGCATTAAAAACTCAACTCAACAGTCAAGAAGATACTAGAGAGAGAGACAGAGACACAGCTTTCCCCCGTTTCATTTGCTCTACGGTATTCTCACTCGTTACCTCTTTTTGAATACGCTATTACTTTGACCGGCAAATCTCGTTTTAACATTACGTTTAGATGCCGCGTACTATTTAAAATAAACGTCTAATCACATCATTTGATTACATCATAGCTGTCTTCTTAAAAGTAAAATATTTTGAGTTCGCGCAATTCGATAGACACACAGACACACAAATTTTTTTCTCTTTGAAAAATGTAATGCAAAATAACAAAAATTTACAACTATAAAATCGTATCATTTCTCGTTTTCTTTTGACGCAGCGTTCGAATTCTTTAATGTCATTTATAAACTAAATTAGTTGAGTAACAGCAGATTTGACTGTTTTAGATGCATATACAGTGTAAATCAAAATAATACATACGCAAAGTTAAATAAAGCGTGAAAATGGTAAAATCAATTAATACGTACCAGGATACAACCGGATGTCTTCCTCCGACTCGACAAAATTTGCTACTAAGACTAACCTCCGGCTCTCCTGCTCTCTAAAAGCTTAAACTAACTTGATTTAAGCATAAGCCAAATCCACCAATATTAAACTATCTTTTTAGATTAACTAAACTAACAGGTAAATTTATGCTTACTCTCATTTAAAATCTTACATATTTTCAGTTTAAGTTAACTTATTGAACTCTTAGATACACGGCTGCACTTGTTACTTAGTCTAAAAATCAGTTTAGTTAAACTCGTGTTAAACTTAAAAACACGGTAGTTTAAGTAAAACATAATATTCTAGTTTAGTTAGTCCGTCCAGTCATTTAAGTTTTACTTAATCTGATATTCAAGTTTAGTTAAGTTACAATTTAAGATTAAGTTTTTAGAGAGTGGTAAACTAAAAACAAGGAAACGAAACTTATGTCATATTAAATACGATTTTTGTAATATATTGTCCAAGTACAATTTTTAGCTTACAAAATAAGCCAACCTAAATTAAACGATGCCATACAAATCCAGTGTGTTCGAAATCAGGTTTGCACACTTCGATTCACAAGTAAGTTTTCATTCAAATATACCAATGTACAATCGTAGTAAACCGTTTAAACAAAATTCAAAACCACCGGGCACGACACATGAGCTGGTAAACTGAATTAATTTTAACAATCGAGTCAGCAAAAACCAAAACCAAAAACACTGAGTCAAATTTAACTAAAAATTCTTTCATATCTACCAACCATTCCAATCCGAACTTCGAAGTAAAGTATCAGCTATGACGACGAAACAGTGTTAATAACAATTTACTTCGTGCGCAGCTGTAACAGAAACCGTAAAAAACTTTCAACCCTTAACCAACTTTTATGTACGTATATAATCTCTTACGCAACATCCACTCAACGGACGGCATCGCCCAACAACCCACTTGATATCAACGAGATTCGAGCAGATAAGACGTCGATGAATGTTCCACTGTTACATACATTTGCAGCTGCTGTGCAACACAACATCCGAGGCACTCAATCAAATAGCAACAAGTGAAACAGAAAAACGCATACTTTTAATTTTCATACCAACTACACTGTGACTACATACACAACAACATCGAGTGCATTCTTAATCAAACGTTAACAAAAATTTCATACGGTACATAAATGCGAATATCTTTTTAAAACATCCCATGCAGTAATGTTATATACATTCCTCATTTGTCAACCAACACTGGCCCGAAGCCACGGTGGGGGCTCTGCCTTCCCTCCGGAAAAATTTTGACTCCCTAAAACATTTTCAATCTTGCGTGTACGTCATTGAAAACCATTGAATGCGCCTCCTGAAAATTTTTTTCACCCCCGTCTAGCAAGGTGAGCTGGCTATGGCCCTGCACCAACCACAACCATTTTCAGACAGATACTATCATTAAGTAAGGATAAGGTGGTATATTTGAGTTGAATTTGGATATTTAACCAAGCGACAGGACGAATGTACGAGATACGTATCCCTCCTTTCGCGATCAGTTCAATGAAAAGTAGTCTGTCGTATAGATCTCGACGAGTTGAGTTTAACGCTGCGACGCACGGCTGGTCATGATTGAATATAACAAAAATTTTAAGACAACATATCATTTAAACCAGATGACCGGAGGCTGTAGGAATTGTACCATAGAGACCTCAGGCGCCTCAAGATTGATAAAATAGCAAAATTCCAGTTCGTTCCTAAGTGTACAAACCACAGGTTGTATAAATAACCAGACAAACGATCTCAGACACCTAAAATAACAGAAATGGTTAAAGCAAAACACAAATGCTACGACCTCAGCGCCTCAAGATCTATAAAATAGCAAAATTCCAGTTCGTTCATAAGTGTACAAACCATAGGTTGCATAAATAACCAAACAAACGATCACAGACACCTTAAATAACAGAAATGGTTAAAGCAAACTACAAGTGCTAACGTCGCTTTGCATCGGGAGCTTTGTGTAACCCTAAAGAACAGTGAGAATCCGCGTTCCAAAAAAAATTACGGCCCAAATCAGTGATCAGTTGATTGTCGCTCAAGCTTAAATGTGCTTAAAACTTTTTCAATCGAGCCAAATAAAATTGTACAACTGCTACTTCACAGAGCGTAACAACAATAGAGTACACTTTACATTCTAAAGTTTCATTTTCACTTTAATACTACAAATCAATGAGAAACTAGCACGACAAATACTAAGTCGAAACACACAAAAAACGAGTAACCAAAACGGGTCTGTAGCCAAGGGGGGGGCGGATGGCTTAGCCCCGGGAAAATTTTGGCACCCCCTAGAGAATTTTTAACCTTGCTTGTAACTCATTGAAAACCCTTGGATGTCCTCCTTCAAAATTTTCAGCCCCCCCTAGCAAGGTGAGCTGGCTACGGGCCTGAACGAAAACCTCATGTTTCAACGACAAAAGTTGAATATGTACCGTGTAAAACCATGAGGATGCACTGTAGTTGTCGAAAGTACACTCAACCTACTTGATATTTTCAAAAACTACACAAGAACTGTCTCTAATGTCCCGCGGATAATTTCAAATCGCTGTCACACCATTCTTACTCGTCGTCTTTGACTGTTGTAGTTTTTAACAGTTTAATTAAATGCCTCAAGTACGTAACTTCTTTCTACGCAACTGAACTCAAAATCAAGTAAATTGGAATATTAATTAAGTCGTTCAGAACATAAAATATACCATCTGCCTGCTCACCAGGAGCAAACCTTTGTTTTTTAAAAACATACAATTATTATGCAACAAAAACTGTAAGTAGAAATCGAATTCGAAAACTACCACGCACACTGCCGGCCATACTATATATAATATTCCATGCTTTGTTTAAAAGTCGCGTATCCAATGTATACAATAGAGAAATAATGCTTGTCTTAAAATGCATTAAAATACCTTCAAGCAAGATAGAAGCTGAATTGAATAGCTTGGTTCTTGGAACTACGTTTAGTTTTTCAGGTTAAGACTTAGGCTTAGACATATGTATGGAAGGATTTGCCTAAACCTACACGTCGTATGACGAGCAGTCTGGCGATCTTTCGTGTTACACCCTCGAGTTGAATTAATTCCATGTTAATAAACTAAATTGAATTGAATTGAATTACTTTAAAACCAAATGCAATCACAGACCGGTGCGGCTGGACTGCACCTGTGAAATGTTAAATTACAAGAAACATTATCTGACCAAGAAGCATATCTGATCAACCCGAAGACGGTAGAAACATACCGCGTTTGAGCTAAAAATTAATGGTCACGCAACAACTGAGTTGTGAAAAAATATCATGGCCACTCGTTGAAGTAGCGATATTTTAAAATAAACGCACGCAAGCTTGGAATACACTAATGTGGAAAAGCAAACGTCTACATTTCGCTTCAACCTTTTAACATTTTCACTATGGCCGGTGCACGTTGTTGCCTAAAATGGTCAAATTGTTAATATTTTATCAATTCAGTTGCGTTTAGACAAGATGAATTAAAACTAAATACAGGCAACTTCTATGTTTCGCTTCAACTTTTTACATTTTCATTATGGCCCGTGCACGTTGTTGCCTAAAAACGGTCAAATTGTTAATACTTTGTCAACTCAGTTGCGTTTAGACAAGATAAATTAAAACTAAATACAGCCAACTTCTATATTTCGCTTCAACTTTTTACATTTTCACTATGGCCCGTGCATGTTCTTGTCTAAAACGGTCAAATTGTTAATATTTTGTCAACTCAGTTGCGTTTAGACAAGTAAAACGAAAACTAAATATAAATACAATAATAAATCCAGTAGCAGCAGCACCACAATCAAATATAAAATACCTCACGCTACAATAAATTAAAATATTCCAAACGTTGCAAAATACCAAATGAAAGCGAAAAGACACAGCACCAAACTGATCTCATTTGATCGAACTGTGTAAATGGTCAGCTAATCAGTTTGTTGAAATATGAAGCAGACAACGGAAACTCTGTGTTCGTTGGTTGAATGACCAAACAACCAGCACACCGGTAATAAATTAACCAATCACATAACAGAACAACTTTGTACATTAGCCAATCATATTCCTGCATAGTACCATTAGCACCTATAGCGTACATACGTAAACTGAAAACACTGGATATAATAATTAAACTGCAAGCATTAATGTGCAAAAGTTTTTTGTAAGAAATTCACATAAGGCTCATTCACGCATCACCAAAACGTACCCAGTCGCAGTCCGTACGCATTTTTAGTCAAATGGCATTTGGGTCTTTTTCCTAATCCCCCAGCCTACGTTCACCCAAAAATCGCTGGATTTGAAAATTTTTCTGCATATTTGAACTTGTCAACACCTCCCTGATGATGCCACGCCCAAATTTGAATTTTTGAAAAATTCGGTTTTTAACAGGGTTGTTTTTTCCGGAAAAAATTATGAACGGAAAAAATGAATTTTTTACATTTTTTCCGGAAAAATGGAAAAAATAATAATAAAAACATCTTTGATTTTCCAGCTTTGCATATTTGAGCTTGTGATGACATCCCCTGATCATTCCATGCCCAAATCTGAATTTTTGAAAAAAATTTGATTTTTAAGGCCACAAGGTCAGCCTCTTGGGACCAAAAATTTTTTTCGAAAACTTGGACAAATTATATATCATTTTGACGTAGTTTGCAGAGCTGAGTCGAGTGGTGTTAAGCTTTCTGCAATCAAAAGTGTACTTCAAATCTGAATTTTGAAAAAAATTTGATTTTTAAGGCCACAAGGTCAGCCCCTTGGGACCAAAAATTTTTTTCGAAAACTTGGACAAATTATATATCATTTTGACGTAGTTTGCAGAGCTGAGTCGAGTGGTGTTAAGCTTTCTGCCATCAAAAGTGTTCTTAACGAGTTGATGCCAAATAACTGATTGATACATTGGAAATTCGATTTTTTTTAAATTTGAGTTTGGGCGTGAAATAATCGGGAGAGGTCATCAGAACATCACAAACTCATGAGTGGAGCGAGCTAAACAAGTCACACTTGTTTCTTATAAGTATATATTTAATCCAAAAACACTACTATCGACAAAACCTGGTGAGCGAACCGGACAAGATGCATTATAGTTTTACATTGAATCTCGTTGCAAAGTTTCAATTCTAAAGTCCATTTATCTATTCATATGCTGAAGTTTTGGCTCCGGTGTCCTGGTGGACATTTACACACGTTCGCTCTTAAAATGTGTTGCATACAAATTAGTTAGATTTCATCTAAAAACGCTATTTTATATCATATTTAGTTGCAAATTATATTTAAGAATCGTTTATTATTTTTCCATTTTTTTCATTTTTTCCACCCACCTCGGAAAAAATGAAAAAAAATGAAAAAAAAACATTTTTTTCGGTAATTTTTTTCCGGCCAACAACCCTGATTTTTAAAGGTCTCAAATTAGTTTTGTCAAACAGTTTGACAAATCATATACCATTCGATGCAGCTTGCGTAGTTGTGTGCAATGACGTTGAATTTTCTGTAATTACACGATTGGTTATGACAATAACACGTTAACCAATCGTCTGATTACGAAACATTTAACACTGCTTGACTCAGCTCTGTAAGCTGCATCGAATGGTATATAAATTGTCAAACTTTTTGAGAAATTTTTATGGGTCCCAAGCAGACATTGGGACCTTAAAAAAATCGAATTTTTCAAAAATCAAAAAGGCGTGAAATGATCAGGGTAGGTCCTGAAAAGGTTAAATATGCAAAAATTTTCAAAATCAAACCATTTTTGGGCAAACGCGGGCTGGGCGATAACGGAAAAGACCCGGTATTTGTATGGATCATGTGTGCCTCTATCGTCGTACCATTTGATTTCATTTAATAGATCGCAAGTACGACAATTTTAACCCTTTCTCACATGAATATTTTCTATTTCCCCTGAGACCTACTTCTATGCTAGGATTCGAACTCCAGTGACTGCAGTGGGAGGCGTATACCATCACCACTCAGGTATAGGAGCTTGACGCTCCAGCCCGAGGGGGCTCTCACGTCTTGTGGTGATTTTAGTACTATGTATACGTGTTGCAATTGTTAAACACGGTGCGATATATACTATTTAACGTATATACACTTCGCTGAGTTGCCTATAGGCAATTCAATGTGAGAAGGGGTTAATGTACATATACGTAGTTTCCATTAGCGTAGCAGAAACAAAATTCTACAGCGCCCACAGATGGCAGGACGTTTGATGTTTTTGTAAACTTGTGAAACGTCTCTGTTTAATCTAAGCTATTAAACTTCTCTTCCTTAAATGGACTTCGACAAAATATGCGTCTGCATACTGAGCTATCTGCCAATATACCTCAAATCTTTACAAAAATACTTACAAAGTGCGATAATACACTTTGCAATGACGAAACCAAAACAGAAAGATATATCAAGAACCACGCATTTGCCCACAGCCGCAAGCGCTTAAAAAGTACATAACTCGATCGCAAATAACCCATATATTAATTAAGCAATACACAAAGCTTGAAACGTTTAACAGAAACAAAGTTGTAACTTCAAATTTAGCAATAAAAAATAATCGATGCTAACCTTAGCGTAAGCTGCGAGTCACCACTTCAGTCTTTTAGAGCATCTTTTAACAGCTGATTAAAAACTGCAAATTTTCGTTCAGACGTTTAATAGAGCTTGTCAAACTGCTTCAAATTGTTTTTCAAATATTACAAAAAAAAAATAATAAAGACGCCTCAAACGAATATTGCAAGCTACCATAGGCATTCGAAATATTTAATGTCGTAAGACTATAAATTATTTTGTGACAAATATATAAGATTTGTGGTCAATAGCGCACCTGTATATACATGTGCCGTGTTTTGAGCATATATTTGTGCCGGCTTACAACTGGGTAGTCCCAAACATCAATAAGAATCGGTTATTACCCCAGCCAGGGTTTTAGATGGGCACCGGATATCCGGATATGAAAAATATCCAACAAATATGTATCCGAAAAGAAATATGATCCGGATAACAGGATACCGAAAATGCTATTGTGTAAAATATTTTTTGGAATAATTCGCATATTTTACCATAAAAGTAGCTCGAGCTGATGAAAACAAATTTTGTATTCGAACCTGAGTCAGAATATTAAACTAAATTCTTGACGAATTTGTAAGTAGATTCAATTTTTTCAGTGAATATTGCTTGCAAAAATTTATAGCTGTTTGATTTTGGTCTTGTTTTCAATCATAGTTACAGTCAGAAAAGATTTTATAGCACCATATTGAAAACATTTCTTTTCTTACATCTTGCTGTATAGTGTCATAAGCGCGGTTCTAAACAGTTTCATTCGTTTGATAGAAAAGGAGTCGCTTAATAGTCTTAGTTTTTAATCAAAAGCAGTTCAAGGTTTATTAGTAAACTAGGTGCGCTAAACCAGTCATCCAACGCAATCGACAAATTGATAATGTAAAATTTTTCAAACAATTTTATGGTGCGACCCTTTTAAATTAGGTTTAAAACTGTACTGAACAATTAAAACTAACGAAAATATAGATTAATTTTATTGTACGATCGTAACTTGATAATCGTTCACAAAATCAGATATATATACACTCGTCGAATTACATGAAACGTGATATCTACAATCCGCTGTAAAGACAAACCAAAATGAGTCGGATTTTTTCTACTACAACCACTATGAAAAAATGCATAATACAGATCTCTCGTAAAAGCTAACGAATAAAATAAAACCACAGTCGAAGTAGTAGGGAGGAAAAGTTATGGGAAAAATTTTCCAAGACAAAGGACGAACATTCGACCTCCAAACCAGGTGGCCGAAACGTTTTAATTTAGAAAAAGTAAATGTACTCTATATAAGGATGAACAACACGAAAAGAAACTCGACCTTTGAAGAAATTGTCCTTGACACCGGTAAACGAACTGCAGTATAAATTCAGCCAATATCAAAAGGACTATCATGTAATGTATTATAAGACTATAATACCAGGGTACAACCAGAGGTCTGCCTCCAGCTCCGGCAGAAAGTCAGCCTCCGGCTTCGGTAGAATTTTTGCCGGAGGTTAGGCAATTTCGGTAGTAAAATTTTTTGCAGAATTTAGCAATATTTATCTGTTTAGTGTGTTTCGGTTTACTTTTGTCACAATTTTCAGAAAAGAATTTCCAGAAATTTCACAGCAAATTAACGTAAAACCAAACAACTTAACAACATATTGCAGATATTGGCTAAAATTGACTAATTAACCATAATTTTTACTACATAATTTCGCCTCACCTCCGGCTCCGGCAAGTTTCGTCGACCTCCGGCTGTGGCTCCGGTATTTTTCACCTCCGGTTCCACCCTGTATACCTAATACATTACATGACGAAAATATTATATTTTGGCTTTGATGAAGAATGACAAACACTCCTGAAGAAATGTTTTGCAATGTTTAATTCTTTAGTTCAATAGCCACCTGAACTCGAACACTGAATGTAATAAAATGTTAATTATCTAAAACTGTTATTGCGAACATATTTGTACATTCATGCACCTGAGCATTTGTTTGCATACGCCAGACGCACCCTCCCGTTGCCTTACAACCTCTGACTGCCACTGCGTACAGTTGTCAAGATACAAACAACGGACTGCTCCCGGCTCCAGCCAAATTTGTTTTGCTTCCAATCAGGGTGCAAGTGCAACCGGCATTCCGGTTCTGGCATTATTTCACCTTCCGGTTCCGGTAAATTTTTACCGAAATTAAAAATTCCGGTATTAAATTTTAGTCGGTGCAAAATTAAGATATTTTACTAAAAATGAAGATAAAATTAAGTAACTTCATTCGTATAGTATGTATAAACCGTGACAATCGCCGAAAATAAACCGTTGAAGGTAGGTTTCGCTTCAGTGGATAACAAAAATCTAAAATACAGCAGATATAGTGAATACCTATCTCCAACTAACGGTTATTTCGCCAATAATATATATTGTAAAAAATTTTCATTTTTCGGTTCCGGTTCCGTCGGTTGTGGTAAATTGTAATTCCGGTTGCACCCTGCGTTTCAATAACACCTTGTCAGATACCACTACAACACATTCCTCCCTGAAACGCACGTTCCTTATAAGCTACTTCCCAATATACAATACAGACAAGTCAACGCAAAGCAATGCAACGAATTTCAGGGGAGGGATTGAAATGCGGCTGTCTCGCAGCCATTTAAAGATACACAAGTTATCAAATACACAACAATACTTCTTGACTATTGTATCTGTTGCCGTTCCCAAAATAGCTTTTAAGCTTTAAGTACTTAGAGCACGAAAAATTTAGACACTGCAAAACTACAATATATATATAGCACGATATAGATTAAAACAATTGACACACGTATTTTTCTGACTACGACGGTCATTAGTCAAAGCGGTCGGGCGCTTATTTGTCAACGCTACTTAGTAAAAACTTTGGATATTCAAAAACATGGCTCAATTGACAAACGAGAAAAAGATGCTGTTTAAACTTTAAAAAATTACGTGTTTAAATATAGAGATTTAAATTCAATGTCTTCATTTCAGGTGTCGTTGAGAGTTTCGCCACTAATTTTGATGCCATTGCTTTCGCAGGCACCTGCAAGTGCGCGTTCTCAGTGACAGTGACTCATGCGGACACCCAAGACTGAAATATAAATAACATTAAAATAGAAATTTAGTAGAATAGTACTTTCCAATCGTTTAGCAAAATGTTTATTCTGTATAATAGTGAGAACAACGTTGCACGCGAATCGAGCGGAAAGTTTGGCTAAATTAAGAATTTATTCAATCCTTTGCCAATAACAATTATCTGGTAAGTTGGGGTTTAAAAATGGTAAGCTCGAGTCCCTTGAGCCACCCCTGGTTCCTCCACCTGCGAGGATAATCACCAACAAAAACGTCTCATGCATTTGACGGACCAACATTTGCATTACAAAACAGGCCAATGTTACTTTAAAGGGCGTAACAGTAGATTAAGCGTATTCCTAAGCCTAAGAGTTGCAAAAATGTGTTCCTAAGCCTAAGCAAAAAATATCATCTAGAATCTAAACCTACTGTTTTATGGAAAAACCAGAAACCTGGACGCCCCTTAAAGTAACATGGGCCACAAAACATGTGCCGCTAACAAAATATACTTTAGCATAAGAATGTTGTACGCAAATTTATTCACAAGGTTGTTCTATATCTCAATAATTATACACCATTAAGCGCAGTTCATACCAAGAACAATGTAGTGGTGAAGAAAACACAGCCGGTCCGGTTGACTGATCCTCTTGCAAAAGTGGTTCTTATTCGGACCCACACTTTATAATTTAATGCTATTTATTCTCTGTACACTCCTCAGAAATCTTTTCAAATTTTGATTGAACGCGGTGCCGTTGACAGTTTTTACAACGGTACCAAATATGTTCAAACTATACAGTTCTTCAGACACGATTTCACAGTTTCAAAACTTTTCGAAGATTTTGCGCTTCGACCGAATTGAAAACATACAAACTTAATAAGCTTGGCTTATATCTGGCTTAGAACTCGGCCGCTTATCTCTTAACCACTTGCACCCTTCGTTTCCTACTGTGGTTTTACGCCTCTGTTTCAAAAATCCGCCGACTGTGTGTAACCGGATAACTGCCTCGGTAAAAATCGGTGCCGATTTCCATTATGGAAATACCGAAAATTCGGTTACTTTTTACACTCAAAATTACTAATACACATCGTGTTCATCTCGCAATTTTTCATTACAGATATGCTGCAATTGTTTGAAATGAAATCAATTACGAAATTCACCAAAAACCTTATAAATTTCGGTTTATCCGCCACTTTTTCATCAATTGAGCTGCTTCTATAGTGCTGGATATTCGGTTTATAAGATTGCCACTGACTAAATACTTGCGATGGCCAACTGGAATTGAGTCGATTTGTTTAGTCTCCGTCCAATTTAAACCACTACAACAGAGATTCTATCGAATGTCACCCTTGGAACTGCATACATGGTCGTTTTACGTTCCTGGCCTCCGGCTCCGGTTAAATCTTTACCGGAGTTTCCGGCAATTTCGGTAGTAAGTAAAATTTTGCAACATTTTGCCAAATTTAACTGTGTAGCGCTTTTCGTTTTACTTTTGTCACCATTTTCAGTAAAGAATTTCCGAAATTTTGCAGAAATTAGCGTAAAACCAAACAACTTAACAACATACTGCAAATATTGGCTAAAATTAACTAGTTAACCATCATTTTTACTACCTAATTTCCCGTCACCACCGGCTCCGGTATTTTTTTACCTCCGGTTGCACCCTGACATTTGTCTTGAAAACATGAGAAAGTAGGAATGCTGAACTTCCAAGACAATTTATTTTGTGTAATTAATTATCAGTTTTACTACCAAATTTCGCCTCACCATCTGCTCCGGCAAGTTTCGATGACCTCCGGCTCCAGTATTTTTCACCCCCGGTTGCACCCTGCAAAACTACTTTTTATACACAAGGTCCACAGCACGACCGAGACCATGACAGTATCTAACGAGATGTAAGTAGGGTGTAACCAGAAATCCGTTTCCGGGAAAATAGGTGTCCGCTTACGTTATAGAAATAACGGAAATCAAGTTTTTACGTTCAAAATTAGGTATAAATCACGTACTTTATCTCGCAAATTTTGTTAGAAATTGTTTGAAATGAAATATGAACTATTACATTCATCCGTAATTGTAAAATTTTCGATGCATCCGCCATATGCATGCCTCAATTGTGTTGGTAAAAATAAAACATTTTACTTCAATGTTTTCTGTTCCCGTTATTTTGATCGTTATCCTTTTCTGTTATGTTTACTATCCGCTTACACTCTAGATGTAAGAAAACAAATGTTTTCAATATCATACTGAATTATAAACTTTTCTGGCAGTAATTATGCTTGAAAAACCAGTCAAAAAACCAAGTCTACTTACAAAAATCGTCAAAAATTTAGTTCGATGTTCTGACTGTGGCTTGAATACAGAATTTTTTCGTCATCTACAGTTACTTTAGTTTTGAAGCAATACAAATTATTCCAAAATATTTCTTACACAATAGCGTTTCGGATATACATTTCATTTCGGATACATATCCAGATATTTTTCATATCCGGATATCGGATGCCCATCTATAATTTAGCGTTACATTGGATACTCTGGTTAGAACAATAATAAAGCGATTTACACTGACGTTTTATAAAAACAATTAAATATGAGCTTGAAGATCAGGATTCAAACTGATCAACCGATATCGCCAAAACAATTATGCAGCAAAACAGTTTACTGAAAACCAACCTTTTTCAATAAATACCTGAACAGAATGCGCTACTAATATTATAAACACCAAATAGTACGAAAAGCTTATGATAAATACGGTACATGCGTCAGCAAAACTCACTGCAATTAAAATTGTATTCAGCTAATTCAGAAAATAAAACATTTCTGAAATGTATCCGGTATATCAAGAGTGAATGATCACTCTTTAACAAGAGTGTGCTGTACAAATCAATGTACTCGGCTGCGCTGCGTTTTTGGCCTACCCCCTTTATTAAAGGGGGTTTCAAGTTTGACAATGTTTCAGTTTTACACATTGAAATGTTGCAGTTGAAAAGTAACTACGTTTATAATTTTAAAACCATGTACATTCTACATTTCAAACATCAACTACTCTTTCTAAATAAGGGGTGTCGGCCAAACATACAACGCTCGACGGTACATTTTGTACCACACAAATTTCGGTAGTTGCTCACTCTTGATAGAGTGATCATCCACTCTTGCTTAAATTGATTACTATCGGTTTTCGACATTTACACACTGCCGAACAAGCATAGAATTAAAAACGTATTAAACGGTTACCCTGTCAATTTAGCCGAAGTAAAACATGCCAAGTTTTCCATATATACATTGAAAATCACGTAGTAGATATTGAATTGTACAGTGTAAATCGTATAAAGCTCATGGCCAATGTTACTTTTAGGGCTGTAAAAGTAGATTAAGCGTATTCCTAAGCCTAAGCTTTGCAAAAGCGTATTCGTAAGCCGAAGCCTAAGCACAAAATGTCTAGAATGTAAGCTTATTCTTTGACAGACCCACCAGAAACCGGGACGGCCCTAAAAGTAACATGGGCCAAGCTCAGAATGCTAAAGTGACTGACTGTTACACATCAAACGTTCGTTTTTCAAATGGTTTTTGCTTTTAACGTGCATATCGTAATCATGCATAGATCTGAGAATCTGCAAACACAAGATAAATACTACCATAACCATAGTCTTTATTTATAAAGCTGACCCGGCATAAAAACGAAACGCACCAATATTCACTTAAAATCTGAATCATCAATGGCCACTGTAACGCACAATATTTGGTTTTCAAAATTATTAAGTAATACTCAAATGCAAACAAATCCAAAGCAGAGCACACAACCAAAATATACATTAAAACTTTAGTAGAACGGTAACATTAAAGCACGATTCACGCAATTACACGATACTACATACCTTGTCGCATGTACTACAGTGAACTTGGCCTATCTGCGTCCGATAATTTGGCATATCATTCGGAGATACTGAAATATGAACAACGAAACGCCATTATCAAAAATAAATATTAAGTCAACCGATAACATAGTAAATGTTTTTATGAACTCGGCTAGGGTAGCGGACAGTGGATCACACGCCTGACTGAATATTAGTACGTACATTTTATCTACTGCAGTAGAAACGTACGCATTTAATGAGTCTATGCTCGCCTCAGAATCACAATCGCAACTCAGAAAGAATTTCAACAAAATTTGCATGCACTCAAGATGGTGCGACGCGAATTCTGAATTGGCTAAAATTCATCACAGGCAAAAATAAATAACAATTACAATATAAATCGGAATAGCAAAAACCGACTTATTTCAAGAGTTCTGTAAATATTCGTAAAATACATTAAACTATATTAAAATTTGCTTTACATAATAAAAAAGCGTCAAACTATACTCAAATTTCATTGCTGATACCTAAATAAAATGCCCGTATTTTCAAAAACAAACAACCAAATGCAGTATTATTAAGTGCAATTGATATCACGTGCGAAAACGCGCTTCTGAGAACGCGGTTGCCAGTTTCTTGCACGCGTTCGTTCGTACACCCGATTTTGAACTGCTCACGGTTTCTACGAGCATAAACGCGACCTCAAGTTTTATTGGTCTCTGGTCTGTCCACAATCAGATGGCAAGAACTCAAGCGTCAATAAAATTTCGCTATTCCTGCAATCACCGGCTACTTGCTGAAGACAACAGAAGACCATCTACACCCTGAAACGCAAAACGGTTTGACCCAAAATGTCATCGCGATCACCATATCAACCATGCAACTGTGCCAAGTTTAGCAACACCGCAATTTCTCATGCGTCAAACACTGACAAACACCTTTGAACACCGAGAACGCTGGTCATATACGAGTCGTATGATGAACAGTACCACAGACGGCTCTAGAACATCTACGACAATGCCCACCGGGATGAAGTACGAAGCTGCAATCCACAGGTACTGCTAGGTGGCTACCCGCATCCTATATGCCAAGAAGAAAGGACGATTCCACGCAACACCAGCTGAAAACTGTGACAAATCTGCGTTGGTTACTCAAGCCTTCTAAACAACTACTTGGCCAAAATGAGACACCAGGGATGGGCGGACTCGATCAAAAAGCTAAACCGAGACCATGTACATTACTTTATGTTCAACTCAGCACAAAAATACCAGTAGTTGTCACAAAAATAATCCACGCACTAACCCGAACTGGCAGTACTTTGCGTAGCTTGGTACGTTTGGATGTTTGCAATATGTTGCATAGTAGTAACATGTTGCTGAACTTGGTCGTAGTTATCAAAGGATATGTTACACAAGAAACAGGAATATTCGGACCTAAAATCAGCAATGCTACAATACATATTTATTGTATTCTTTTCTCTTTTCTACTCTACACTGCAGTGACGTAAATAGTAGCAAATGATGTGCATCACATCCCCCTGAAATTTTTTAAAATACTATAATACAAAAGTTGACTTATGGACATTTCTTAAGCAAAAACAAAACTTATTTGTTTGATCGTGTTTGAAAACACAAAAATGTCAATAGCAGGTCATGCCTCCCCGAAATTATTCTGCCTAAACACGCGATACACTGTCATGGCTATTGTCAAAGTTTTCTTTTTAAAAGCGAACTGTGCTACATTCAATTCTGTTTTGTGTAAAATTCTTAAGTATTGAACTGGATAATTTGCTAAACTTAGCTGGGCCAGCAAAATTTTACTGAACTTAAGTCTCAAAAATTTTGCTACTTATCTGGCAGTTCAAATGTATGAAATTTCAAATATTATAAAGTTTACAGTGCAAAAGCCAGCCAGTAACACTAATATGATTTTGGCGACAGTACAGTTTTTATTGTGCAATAAAAGAATCGGAATCGGAGGAACTTGTTTTGAATCGGAATTCTAATTGGAATCGCAATCACTTATTCACCCTGGTTTATTTAGTGCCAGATACATGAATTTACCGAACTTATTTGGTTTGCTTTCTCAATATTATATTTTTTAACGTTTTTCAGCTAAATAGAACCTTCATAATTCCTGGCTTAGAGTTTTTATAGAAATGTTTCGCCATCGTTCCAAAAAGTTTTCAGACTCTCAAAAAGGCTTCAATTCTTAGTCCAAATAATTTGAGACTGTCTCAGTCTCCAACTTCTTCATTGAGACTTCTATCCTGCAAACGAAACCAAGAATACGGAAAATTCCGGTAAAAACACCAGATTACAGAACAGGATAGAAAAACACCCGATTTCCATACTGAAGCCAGAATTCCGGTTGCAATCTGTCTTTGCCTATTCAACTGCTCAACAAGTGTCCGTCTTAAAAACATAAAAAATAATTTCTTGTATCCAGATATCATTGAAAACGTACATAGATGTCGGACTAGGCGCTTGAGACGTGGAAGGTGATGGAATGCCACTTTGAACATCCTGCAAGACACATGTGTACGGTAGAGCACGCGCAAACTTTCAAACGGCTTTACACAAACAAATCGTTTGCCTACAAACGCCGGTTTTTATCTACATGCTATGATTCCCGAAAACAACTACATGAAAAAGCATTTGTACCCTGCGCAGTACAAGGGCAGTGCAAGGGATAGTCGGTTTGTG
>JASANG010003150.1:0-58799 GCA_030248215.1 Enoplolaimus lenunculus | reverse complement strand
CAATAAATGCATTGCACATTGTGTTGTACAGTCGACATATAGTCGACGAAAAAGGCAGTTGGAGAGGCGGGCTACGTAGCGCAATGGTAGAGTGCTCGCTTAAGGATCCATACATAGGCTGAGAGTTCGATCCCCGCTCTAGCCCGCTTTTCCAGCTGCTTAGTCGAAAGGTCTGAAGTCCCGGTTCCTACCTAGACTGACATGGGGGCTACGCCGTGAGCGCAATGGCAAACTGCCGCACTATGAACACTGTATTCAGTCGAAAAGTAGGATGGACGGTCAAGGGACTTGTAAGCATGTGAGACATGCTTGTCCTGGTGTATATGCAATAAATGCATTGCACATTGTGTTGTACAGTCGACATATAGTCGACGAAAAAGGCAGTTGGAGAAGCGGGCTACGTAGCGCAATGGTAGAGTGCTCGCTTAAAGATCCATACATAGGCTGAGAGGTCGATCCCCGCTCTAACCCGCTTTTCCAGCTGCTTAGTCGAAAGGTATGAAGTCCCGGTTCCTACCTAGACTGACATGGGGGCTACGCCGTGAGCGCAATGGCAAACTGCCGCACTATGAACACTGTATTCAGTCGAAAATAGGATGGACGGTCAAGGGACGACCTTGTTAAAAATAAGGGCATGTGAGCATGTGAGACAGGCTTGTCCTGGTGCATATGCAATAAATGCATTGCACATTGTGTTGTACAGTCGACATATAGTCGACGAAAAAGGCAGTTGGAGAGGCGGGCTACGTAGCGCAATGGTAGAGTGCTCGCTTAAGGATCCATACATAGGCTGAGAGTTCGATCCCCGCTCTAGCCCGCTTTTCCAGCTGCTTAGTCGAAAGGTCTGAAGTCCCGGTTCCTACCTAGACTGACATGGGGGCTACGCCGTGAGCGCAATGGCAAACTGCCGCACTATGAACACTGTATTCAGTCGAAAATAGGATGGACGGTCAAGGGACGACCTTGTTAAAAATAAGGGCATGTAAGCATGTGAGACAGGCTTGTCCTGGTGCATATGCAATAAATGCATTGCACATTGTGTTGTACAGTCGACATATAGTCGACGAAAAAGGCAGTTGGAGAGGCGGGCTACGTAGCGCAATGGTAGAGTGCTCGCTTAAGGATCCATACATAGGCTGAGAGTTCGATCCCCGCTCTAGCCCGCTTTTCCAGCTGCTTAGTCGAATGGTCTGAAGTCCCGGTTCCTACCTAGACTGACATGGGGGCTACGCCGTGAGCGCAATGGCAAACTGCCGCACTATGAACACTGTATTCAGTCGAAAATAGAATGGACGGTCAAGGGACGACCTTGTTAAAAATAAGGGCATGTAAGCATGTGAGACAGGCTTGTCCTGGTGCATATGCAATAAATGCATTGCACATTGTGTTGTACAGTCGACATATAGTCGACGAAAAAGGCAGTTGGAGAGGCGGGCTACGTAGCGCAATGGTAGAGTGCTCGCTTAAGGATCCATACATAGGCTGAGAGTTCGATCCCCGCTCTAGCCCGCTTTTCCAGCTGCTTAGTCGAAAGGTCTGAAGTCCCGGTTCCTACCTAGACTGACATGGGGGCTACGCCGTGAGCGCAATGGCAAACTGCCGCACTATGAACACTGTATTCAGTCGAAAATAGGATGGACGGTCAAGGGACGACCTTGTTAAAAATAAGGGCATGTAAGCATGTGAGACAGGCTTGTCCTGGTGCATATGCAATAAATGCATTGCACATTGTGTTGTACAGTCGACATATAGTCGACGAAAAAGGCAGTTGGAGAGGCGGGCTACGTAGCGCAATGGTAGAGTGCTCGCTTAAGGATCCATACATAGGCTGAGAGTTCGATCCCCGCTCTAGCCCGCTTTTCCAGCTGCTTAGTCGAAAGGTCTGAAGTCCCGGTTCCTACCTAGACTGACATGGGGGCTACGCCGTGAGCGCAATGGCAAACTGCCGCACTATGAACACTGTATTCAGTCGAAAATAGGATGGACGGTCAAGGGACGACCTTGTTAAAAATAAGGGCATGTAAGCATGTGAGACAGGCTTGTCCTGGTGCATATGCAATAAATGCATTGCACATTGTGTTGTACAGTCGACATATAGTCGACGAAAAAGGCAGTTGGAGAGGCGGGCTACGTAGCGCAATAGTAGAGTGCTCGCTTAAGGATCCATACATAGGCTGAGAGTTCGATCCCCGCTCTAGCCCGCTTTTCCAGCTGCTTGGTTCCTACCTAGACTGACAAACGTGAAGATTTCTACTAGCTATGTAAAATGTGTTGTTGCTACTGAGAAATTTCCTACTTGGAAATAAAATATTTTTAGTTTAATAATGACTAACGACACCTACCGCCAGAACACATATTGTAATATATGTGTGAAACTGTTAAACGTGTGTGAAACAGGAAATGTTAAACGTTACAATTTAGTAAGGTTTTGGTTTGAAATTTGCTTTATTACCTATGTATAAGTTTTCAAATCTGCAAGTGCCAGATTTCGTTAGTTTTAAAGTCTGTCGGTAAATGTTGTTAGCTGCTATGTCCTCATTTCAGAATACAGACGATCGTTTAGATGCGTTCCAGTGCCCGGCGAGGTAACTGTTAAATGGTTCTTGCAACCTTAGCTATGAAAATCACAAATGTTTCGAGAAAAGTAATTTATTTAGTCTAAATTAGCAATTTAAATATTCGATTTCACGAGCAGTACATGAGTGAACTTCCCAAAAAAATTGCTAGCTGGGCACTGTTCAAGTTGTACTTACTAATTACAGAAGCAAACGAACTGGAGGACTCTTTGAGCGGCACAACTTTAGCAACCATTTTTATGTTGACTAAATTGATGTTACACGAAACATATATAGGAAACACTACCGTGTTCCTATGATACCCTTCTTAATAGAATATAATAAACGGAGCAACTTTTATTACATACATAAAAATCAGAAAATTAATTCTTGAATGAAAGGCAACTATTTCTTGAAAGAGAGAAATTTGTGTCTTAAATTGGGAATAGCAGTTTCTTGAGGTCAATGAAACTTGCCGAAGCTGCAGGTTAGGCGAAATTAGGTAGTAAAAATGATAATTAATTAGTTAATTTTAGCCAATATGCCAGCAATATGTTGTTAAATTGTTTGTTAGTTTTACGCTAATTTTCTGCGAAATTTCGGAAATCCTTTTTTGAAAATGGCGACAAACGTAAAGTGAACCGCGCTAAACAGATAAATTTTACAAAATTATTCAATAAATTTACTACCGAAATTTTCGGAACCACCGGTAAAAATTCTACTGGAGCCGGAGCTGGAGTTCGATTTTGTGCCGGAGCCGGTATTGGCCGTCATTTTCTTACACCCGTTTACACTATGTTTGTAGTATATCTGCAAGTGCCTGGGTACAACCGGAGTTCTGCCTCCGGCTCCGGCAGAAAAGCGGCCTCCGGCTCCGCTTCGACAGAGGCAATTTCGGTAGTAAAATATTAAATACTTTAGCAAAAATTATCTGTTTAGAGCATTTCGTTTCATTTTTGCCACAATTTTCAGAAAACAATTTTCAAAATTTAGCAGAAAATTAGCGTAAAATCAAACAACTTTAAAAACATTGTAGATATTGGCTAAAATTAACTAGTCAACCATCATTTTTATTACATAAATTTCGCTTGCTTCGGCTCCGGAAAGTTTCGTTGACCTTCGGCTCCGGCTGCAGCTCCGGTATTTTTCACCTCCGATTGCACCCTGATTAATACATAGAACAGAGCGGTCACAGTGGTTTAAGCATATTTCTAATTCTAAGCCTAATGGGTCATCCACGTAATACAGTCTGTCTACGTTACTGTAAAAAATTGTCCAACACACCTGGTTTTGGGTTTTGACAGCAGGTCCTTCGAAGGAACTAAGGACAATGTAGGTACTATCTGAACACAGTGCCTGACAATACGAGTTCCTTCCAACAGACACTGTATAATTGCAAAGCAAAGTTCCTTCCGACAAAGTTTGTTTTATGAAATAAGAAGAGTCCATTCTGACAAACTCTGGACAAAACAGTTCTCCTTTAAGCAATGTATTGACAATTTTGCATGGGTATGGACGGCAACGTGACCAAGCATAGGTCGTTTAGAGAGAGAGTGCGAGTTGTCTGCAGGGTCTACACAGGATATGGGTGACATTTGGACATGTAATTTGGAAACAACAAAATTACAGACTTAGGGGCTCGAACGTGAGGACAATTTTTTAGAGTAGCGTAGACAGTAGAACGTGGATGACCCATAAAGTAATAAGTTGTGGTCAGCCATCAGAAGCAGAACCTGCATATAAAGAATGAACAACAATTTCTCAGCCATTTACGTTACAAAATGCATTAACACCGAAATACAATTGTAATGAACTACAATGACGATTTGAAAAAAATAGCAATGACTAATTATAATAAAAATCTCAATAGCTACTGCCCCACCAATTGAACAATTACATTTCTTTTTCTAAACTTGCGTAGAATGCCATAAACGGAGTATGACGTAGCTAGGGGCGTCGTGCTAATTATCATGTGTGTCAGATTACAATCAAGTTGTTCTGATATACTAAGTGCAGGGTCATATACGCATACAAGTGGATTGATACTGTTGAAGTCGTAATTTCGTATCATCTCCCTTGCGAAACGCCAAGTTATTTAGATTTCAGCACTAATCCAGGGTTTAGAGCCGAATTTGAAACATTGCATCCGTGTCTGGTTATTCCGGTGTCACGAAAATTTTTGCCTCACATGAAAATAAGCCCCCGGGCAAATATTCATATAAAAGTGTGCCCTCCTACATCAGGACAATCATGAATTTTTTAATTCAGGAAAATATTTTCGTTTAGAAAGTTCTCAACCAAGATACGACACTCATTAGGCAGAGTGCACATGTAAAGTTCATCCTGCTTGTGCAAAATCTTATTGCAATAGAATTGGAGAATATTCAGATGGTGACTGCCAGTTACAGTATTGACTTTCTCTACGCCGCGCACCGCAAGCAGTCAAACAAAAGGTATAAGACATTGTGGTTCGATCCCAAACCTCTGAGTTCGGTACTAGGAGCCATTTTGTCATCATATTATTTCTCCCCACTTTTAAGACTTCGGCCAGTTAAAGCCCCCTACTTCGCTGGAACGCAGCAAATACTCCGCAGATATATATGGATGCGCCGCGTAATACAAACTTAGGTGTCTGTGTTTGAATTTCAGGCAGTACGTAATAAACTGTAGTTTGGTAACATCTGGTTCGTAAGATTTGGAGGATTTTTGGTTAAAGAATTGGCACAATGGTCGGCGATGATAGAGGTGCGCCACGAAACCGCTATTCAAATGGTAAGTGTGAATTTTTATAAGAGGTATTAGAAGAAATTGTATATTTTTTGAAAAGTATTGCCGGTGAAACATTTCAGATATATTTTGATAGTTATGCAAGTTCCAAAATAACGTGCGTACACTAGGTTACATTTGAGGTGGTAGTGTGATGGACACCAGTGTGCTACACGCTGAAGCCAAAAAGCTTTAGCATGTAACACACTGAAGCCAAAAAATCGTGCAGTGCGCTGCACATTGAAGTCAAAAAGCTTTAGAAGTATACGGAAGTAAAAAGGTGGCATCAGAGGGAAGTCCTTTACGTGGAGATGCTATACGCCGTCCCCAAACGGCAACAAACTTCCCGAATACACCTACCAACCGAAGCACCGGAAGAAGATGCAAACCATTACGCGTCCCCTCCGGAACGAATCAAGCGCCTTTTTCGACGCCGGCCCAGGTCATCCCGCTTTCTGGAGCCGGCTATTGATCATAGCGGGAGATGTAGAGGAGAACCCCGGACCCACACAGCCGACGGACCCATGCATTGTGTGCCATCGAAACGTGGGCAGCAATGGCTGGTCAGTGCTGTGCACGAAATGCGGGCTATGGGTGCATCGAAGATGCGCGGAGCTCACTGCAAACCATTACGCGTCCCCTCCGGAACGAATCAAGCGCCTTTTTCGACGCCGGCCCAGGTCATCCCGCTTTCTGGAGCCGGCTATTGATCATAGCGGGAGATGTAGAGGAGAACCCCGGACCCACACAGCCGACGGACCCATGCAGTGTGTGCCATCGAAACGTGGGCAGCAATGGCTGGTCAGTGCTGTGCACGAAATGCGGACTATGGGTGCATCGAAGATGCGCGGAGCTCACAGTACAGCAGATGAAAGCTCTTGGTCGGGCCAACAACTACCTATGCCCCAACTGTGTAGCCACAACGAAGCCTCGTACACCACCCGCCCCAGCGCGGCAGTCTACAACGCCGCCTACCCAAACGAAAGGGTGCGGTACGCTGGACATATGGCAATTTAACACCAACGGCATCAAAGCAAGAGCCACCGAGCTAGCTCAACGGCTCGCCGAAAAGAGGCCGCACGTCGTTCTACTACAGGAAACCAAGTTGAAACTAGGATCCGCCTGCCCAACCTTCACGGGTTACAACATCGCCGCAAGGACGGACCGCACACAAGGCTCCCACGGAGGCGGAGTCCTGATACTGGTACGAGATGATATGCCATACAAGACCATGCAAAGGCCCTACGCAGCTTCAGACCGGGACCTAACCACCGACTGTGCGGGTGTCAAGCTATACCCGAACCGAAGATCGGCCCTGCACGTGATCAACATCTACTCACCCCCCGCCAGGTGGACCGCCGGCCAGGGAACCCAATCGCAGGACCTAGACCCACGGAGTCTGCACGCTGGACCATCCACCGTAATCGCCGGGGATTTCAACGCCCACGGGTCGTGGGACAACTCACAACCGGAAGACCCACTCGGCAGCGAAATCGAAGACTGGACCGCAGCCAGCGGGCTGGTCGTCCTGAATGAACCGGGTTCGTACACGCGCATCAACCCAGCAACAGGCGGCAGGTCGTCACCCGACCTAACCATTGCGTCCGCCGACATCGCACCAAGGGTAACGTGGAGCACCGAGAAACCTATGGGCTCAGACCATCTGCCCATCCTGACCCGCATACACCTGGCTCCGGAGAAGGCCAGGAGGAAGCCATGTCGTTTCACGTACCGGAAGGCTGATTGGGAGCTGTACAGAGCCGCCTTCCACCACGAACTGCAGAACTGGCCCAGCACGGTCATGTCAATAGATGAAGAGGACAGGAGACTCTCGGGATCCATGGTGAAGGCCGCAAAGAAGGCAATACCCTTCAGTAGGGGCAGGAAGGGCAACCTTCCGTTCTGGTCAGCCGCATGCGAAGCGGCAACAGAGGAACGAGATCGCGCCCTTGCAACTGCAGTGGCACCTGGGCACCCTCCGGAGGCAGTTGAGGCATACAAGACCGCGCGGAAGCACGCAGATGACACCATCCGAGAAGAAAAGTCGAAGAAGATCCGCGAACAGATCATGGAACTGGGAGTCAGCACCGACCTATGGAACCTCATCAAGGCAGCAGACGGTCGCAGGCAGTGTGCAAAGCCCGCGGCAATCATCACACCGCCAGCAGGATCAAAGGCACTACCAGCAAAAACAGAGCGGCAGAAAGCGAACCTGTTTTGCCGCACTTTCGCGGCCGTGTCAAGGCTGCCCAAGATGAAGCAGCAAGATGCACCGATCAGACGAAGTGCAATCAAAGCTCCAAGACACTGCCAGTGCCAAGGGCTACGCCAGACTGCGTGCAAGCCTTTCAGTATGGAGGAGTTAGACGCGTCCCTCAGGCAGCTGAAGAAGCGCAAGAGCACTGGAGTCGACCACGTTAGCAATGAAATGCTCGTGAACCTGCCGCCGATCGGGAAAACGAAGCTTCTGTCATTAATCAACAGAAGCTGGCTGGAAGGCAAGACGCCAGCAGCATGGAGAAGAGCAGAGATAGTCGCCATCCCAAAGAAGGGCAAAGATCCAACGGAAATCAACAGCTACCGCCCGATATCGTTACTCCCATGCACCTCTAAGCTGGCTGAAAGAATGGTCAACGCACGTTTGAAGTACTGGCTGGAATGGAACCAGAAGCTTAACCCAGACCAAGCTGGGTTCAGGACCGGGCGCAGTACCGTTGACCAAGTGGTCCGACTGACACAAACCGCCTTCGACGCTATGGAGCAGAAGAAGCCGGAGCGGGCTGCCCTAGCGCTTCTAGATTTCACCAAGGCCTACGACCGTGTCTGGCGTGACGGCCTGTTGCACAAGATGAAAGGGATGGGTATCCCGGCCTGCATTACCCGATGGGTCGCAGCATTGATCAGGGACCGCCGATCGAGGGTACGCTGGAACGCAGCCACATCGGACTGGATGACCTTTCGGGAAGGACTACCACAGAATAGTGTGCTGGCACCACTACTCTGGCTCATCTACGTTAACGACATAAACGCAGACCCAGCGTCCAAGGCAACCTCGTGGTCGCTCTACGCTGACGACACGGCACTCATGTCCACAGGACGGACGATCGAGGAATGCAGAGCCAAACTGCAGCCCGCACTTGACGCAGTCTGGAACTGGGCCGCCAAGTGGAAAGTCGGTATGTCACCAAGCAAGTGCTGTTTCACCATCTTCACCTTGGACCCAGCCGAATCCAACGGGAAAGTCGTCCCAACCCTGACGCTAGGCCTGACCAGGCTGCAGTTTGATAACAACCCAACCTTCCTCGGGGTCAAGCTGGATACTGGCCTTACGTTCGCAGCGCATGCAGAAGACGTACGCAGGAAGATGCAAACTCGGAAATACGCCATCTCGGTCCTTAGTGGCAAGCATTATGGAAGCCAACGCAAAACCCTACGCACAGCTTACATCGGTTACGTGCGCCCGTGTTTCGACTATGGAGCCAGCACATGGTTCAACTATGCTGCCCCTGCAACCAGGAAGAAACTGGAAGCCGTCAACAATGCGTGCGCCCGCATTATTACCGGATGCCTGAGGAACACGCGGCAAGACCTACTGTTACAGGAAGCGGGAATCCAAAGCCTCTCTGTGAGAGCCAAAGTACTGGCTGGTAATGAGTTCAACCGACTAATCCGCCTGCCACGGACAGACCCAACGAGACGACTCCTAGAAACGAGCACGACACCGAGGTTACGCTACCGTGCTAGAGAAGCCTGGATCCGAGCCAGCCAGAGCGAAGCGGACGCTCCCATGCCCGACGAAGATTGTACTCTGATACATAGGCCATGTTTCCGCAGAGTGGGGCAATGGATGCTGGAAAGGGCGGGGCTAGCCGCAGCAAACACCGAAGAGCGCCCTATCACCACCATAACACCACCATGGGCAACTATGAGTGGCCACAGCAGAATCAAGATACTGCCAATACCTGACAACGCCCCTACACGCGATGAACCGGCGGACCGCAGAAGAGAAGCGGCAGAAGCGATGCTCGCCGAACTGGGTAGCTACGACGTGGAAATCTGGTGTGACGGGTCAGTAGCTGATGGGTGCAGGAATGGAGGGGGCGGGTCGTGCATCACAGCGGACAACCAAAGAATAGAAAGACGGGTAGCAGCGGGTACATTTTGCAGCAGCACCAAAGCTGAACTGACGGCCATTAAAGATGCACTAGACACCTGCCTGAGCCTACTAGAAGCACCAAGCAAGATTCGTGTATGCTCAGATTCGAGGGCTGGGCTCCAAACTCTCGACCGAGGACCCTTGAGCCAGCGGTCCAGGATCGGACAGGAGGTATGGAGAACCCTGTTGACCGCCGCGGACCGCAGCCACGAAATCAGCATCGTTTGGGTACCAGGGCATGTCGGCCTGGAAGGCAACGAGAACGCCGACAGAATAGCGAACGAAGCATCGTCACTATCACAGGAGTCGATCAAAATCGACTATGAGTCAGCACGCACAGCTACCGCAGCAGCCGGGAAAACCATGGAAAGACTGAGGAGGCGAACAACCTTACCGCCGCCACCCAAGGACATGGACAAGCTCAGCCGGCGCGAGCAGTGCACGATATCACAGATCCGGTGCGGCTCCAGCTCGATGACCAAAGACACACTACACCTCTTTGGGAAGGCAGAAAACGACTCGTGCGACCGGTGCGGTGAACCAGACTCAATCAGCCACGTGCTCCTACACTGTCCCGCCACAGAAGCAAAACGTCGACTATTCTGGGGACGAACACCGACAACCATGGAAGATATCCTGAATGAAACTGGCGCAAATGTGATTCGCTACCTTCGGGAGGTTGCTGAGATCCGCGATGAACCCCAGCTAGCTACCAGGCGATCCCCCGGGACGCCAGGCGTAGGGTGCAACAAGAAGAAGAAGAAGAAGAAGTAAAAAGGTTCAGTGTGCAGGATACTGAACCCAAAAAGATTCAGTGTTCTAGATACTGTAATCTAAAACGTTTAGCGATCTGCAGTGTGCAGCGTGCTGAAGCCAAAAAGTTTCAGTGTTCTAGATACTGTAATCCAAAACTTTTAGTGATCTGCAGTGTGCAGCGTACTGAAGCCAAAAAAGCTTCAATGGGCTAGACATCGTAGTCTAAAACCTGCAGTGCGCTGCGCACTGACGCCCAAAAGCTTTAGTGTTCAGCTCATCGACGCCTAAACACTTCAATGTGCTGAACACCCTTGTTCGCTAACACATTACTCTGATCTTAACTGCCATTTACCATAAACGGTTGAGCGACAGTGTTTACTTCATTCGTGAATTTTTGATGATATGACAGAAATATATAATATTAGGCCAGACTTATTCAAAACATTGCCTTGCATTAAAACAGTCATGATGCAAAATGTGTTACGTAGCGAAACAGATACATGCAACAGTCCGTAATCCTAAAAAATACAAGCTTGAAGCAGCCTAATTAAACTTAATTTATATTAATAAATGTTTTGCTTCGTACACTAGCCGAGTTTAAATTCACATTCACCTTCAATGTGCAGCATACTGATGCTTTTTGGCTTCAGTTTTTGGTTCAGTGCGCTGTATACAGAAGCCAAAAATCCAGTATGAATGCAAAAATGTCTGTAGGAGGACCTTATGTGTTTCACCTTGCCCCCACACCGTAGTGGAGGCCTATGCATAGGGTGCGACCGGATATGCGGTTCCGGTTTATTATCCGGCAAAAACTAATATCCGTCTCCGGTTCCGGTATCCGGTATAAACCTACCGGATACTTACGCTTTTGGTGTCGTAAGCGTCTTTAATATCTGGCTGCGATTACATTTGTGGTCAATTCAAGAAGTTCAAGTTTCGGTACGTTTTAACTATTTTTAACTTAAGCGAGCGAGAGTTAAACGCATTTTTATATTTCAGTATATCAGCAGCTATTATAATGTTTATAACAGATGAAAACCTTGAGCACGCACGCTAAAAATACAACGAAAAATAAGATATTTCAATATATACAATATCCCGGTATATATATCCAGTTCCTGTTCCGGTAAAAAATTTAATATCCATATCCAGTTAAGGTATCCGGTAAATTGTTATCCGGTCGCACCCTGCATGTGCATTCTATTTTTATATATATAAACAAAAATTTTAAATTGTGCATCGAAATACTTGTGAAAATTTAACAATGTAAGTTGTCGCGAACACAAATTGCTACTATCATCGTGGCCGAAAACGCAAAAATTTAAAACACCGAGTACTTACCCCGATATTTTTTCTGGCTATGCCACTACAGTTTAACTGCAACTATTAAAGGTCAGTGAGGTAACAGCAAGGACATAGGATGGGGGTACCGGGGCCGGGGGCACTCCCCCAAATTTTATAGAATGTTAAAAATACACAGGTTCCACGTTATAAACGTTTCTACAATAAAAAAATTCCTTCCATCATCGCGTTCTAATACGCAACTATACCACTCGTAGTGGGACTACATTTATTGAGCGAAGCTCGAACACACGTGAGCAATTAAGGTAATATGCAAATTAGTTATTAGCTAACTATTCATTTATCAGTTTTGGAGGTTTGTAAACAATTTATTCAGATTTCTCGCACCCAAAAACCTTCAGTAAACCCTAATAATTATTGAAACAATTTAAAAAGTCCCAGTTTTGTCTTGTCAATAAAGCTAATATTCAAATTAGCTATTAGCTAACTGTTGAATTATCGGTTTTGGATGTTTGTAAACAATTTGTTTAAATTCCTCGCACCTAAAAACCCTTTAGTGTTTAAATTATATTGCTTTTAATCTTAATAATTAGTGAAATATTGTAAAAAGTCCTAATTTAGGCTTATAAACTATGCTTATATGCAAATTATCTATTAGCTAACTGCTCAGTTATCGGTTTTGGAGGTTTGTAAATAGTCTACGCAGATTTCTCGCACCTAAAAACCATTTAATGCTAAAATTACATTGCATCTAACTGTAATAATTAGTGAAATATTGTCGAAAGTTCTAATTTAGGCTTAATTTATTATGCAAATTAGCCGTAGCTAATAAACGGATTAAAATTTTAAAACCCCAATGCGACGTTAACACCACAGTATAACTGGCTTTCAAACAAAAAAAGTTTATCAAAATCGGTTCAGCCGTTCCTGAAATTCTTTTCGGACGGACAGGCGAACAGACGGACGGACGGACATCCATCTTTCGACCCCCAAGTACAAAACATAAAACGCTTCGCGAAACTCCGAGCTTCGCGCGGAGTTTCGCTTCGCTTAATAATATAAAGTCGTACCCTCTTATCATAAATTGTTAACCGCAATTAAATGTGAATATCTCACATAGCAGTGGCGTAAGCAACGAGAGAATAGGGGTAAGCCGCACGAAAATTTTGTAAAATTTTCAAAAGGTAAGTGTACAATACAAAAAATTTCTTCTATCGTCGGCCTGTAAATGACGACAATGATAAACTAAGATCAATTGTCCCTTTATTTCATTCACGGTACCATAATGATGAAGACTTCAGTGTAATGGCTACTGAAGCCAAAAATCTGTAGTGTCCAGTATACTGAAGCTTTTTGGCTTCAATGTCTTGTAAAATTGATTTGTGCAGAAAATAATTTATTTTTAATTAAAATACGAAGTGTAAACCAAAATATGAACTATCTTTATAACGCAGTATAAAACTGAACAATGCTTAAAATCATGCGAGCGTTTGCTAACAAATTACTAAAGTTGAAGCAGTCAAACTAAAGTTTATACTAGAACGAAAAGTGTCCCGATGTGGTCATAGAAAACGATATGTTTCGGGTATTGTAAGATTTTTAGCTGAATACCGCTTGTATTACAATTTCCATGCATGCGTATAAAGTTTTAAAACTAGATTAATTTGATGCCAATCAGCGTCCTCCCGATACATGACACAACAATACTATAGAATTAATAAAAGTTAAATCATTCAGTATGATTGACTGCGTAACGAAAACATGTCCGCAACTTTATCAGAGAAAAGTCACAATAGATGGTAAAGTGTCCCGACGAGGCTATAGAAAACGATAACCCATCAAGTTTTGGAGCTGTATAAATTTTGTACCGTACAGTGCCCTCTCCATACTTGGCTAAACGGTACCCAGATTTTAGCAAACTTTTAAAACATTAAAATATTTGAGTGATTACGTAACGAAACATTTGCAACTTTGCTGACGAAATATGCGTTGTATTCCAATTGACCGCCCATGTAACGATCAGGTGCGGAACGTTTTTCTGTAGGACGAGAATAGAATAAGCTTGAATTTTGACTAATTTTTTGTTTGGCTTAGGCTTAGGATTATGCTCATTCTTACGCTTACGCTTAGGATTAGGATTAGGAATATGCTTATAGTACTGATCCGTTCCTGTTGTTTACATTGACCCAATGACGAACAAACACGTTTTTATTATTGGGTCATCATCATTTTACGCTTAATTTCTATTTATATACTATTTTTAAAACACAATATTAGTATTTATTTCTTATTTTAATATTTCGAAACAGTGGATCAAAATTTAACCCTACGTGGCGGTGAGCGCAGCTGAAAAATGGCTAGACCCGAAAACATGTCTATTTGGCCGCTGTCATAGAACGTTGCAGACATGTTTTCGTTACGCAGTCAATCAAACTGAATGATTTAACTTTTATTAATTCTATAGTATTGTTGTGTCATGTTTCGGGAGGACGCTGATTGGCATCAAATTAATCTAGTTTACTCACGTTATAATTGCTTTAGAACTGTTAAGCTATATTTCCATGAAAAGTTCCAACTACATTTTTATAATCACAAAAGCCGCGCTTTCCTAATTTCATTTTTATTTATTAGGTAACTCGCTCAATTTATAATGCTAATATATTTTAATTCATATAAATTGTTTGAATTCAGATAGAAAATCAATACAATTGATAAGTACTTGCTCTAGTGAAAACTGATTTTATGCTGCATAGTAGTGTAGAACCAAACATCCGTATCGGTATTGTAATCGGTATTTTGGAAGAATACTGATTCCGATACTTTCCATTTTGTATTTCACACATGAATTGAGTTAAATATATAATTGGAAAGCACAGCATTTAAAAATATGGCTGCAACAAATATTTTGTGAAACATGCTGAATACGCATTTGCGTCAACATGCGGACGTTGAAAATTGCTTGAAACACACTTTTGATCGTTTCCTCTTAATTGTACAGGAAATTCTAATAATGCAATTCCATCCCCAGTCAAAACTGCGAATCCGCAACTGTAAGGTTTGCTTTGTAACTTATTCTTGTTTTCTTTTCGAAAACGAAAAACTAAGGCGGCCGGGCCTGGGCTGAAAAATCCGGGCCGGTTCATACCATAATGAGAGCCCGCTGTGTTCGAGCGTCACGTTTTTGAAGGAGACTGCTTGCTTTGGGAACCTTATTAAATTAATGGGGTTAATTTTGCAAGTCAAAATTTCTTCAAATGTTCTAAACCGAGTTTCGGACATTTCAGTGCTCAACTTGGTGCTACCAATAATACATCGAGCAGTAAATCAAAATTGATATCTGTACTTTACGAGTAAACTTTGAGCTTAAATGTAAATCAAGGTTTAGAAAAAAACCCAGGCGAATGTAAAATCTAGACACCTACTACGAATGAAATAAAAAGTGTCTCTCATACCACTGGCGGATGCAGTGGGTGCCACTCCGCCCTGAACCACCACAACTTGAATCAAGAGAAAGGTTTTGCATTAAGATTCAGCATTAAATTAGCGTTCGACTTCGCTCTCATCTTTTTTACACTATTATACGTTGAGCGACCGATCCTTTTGAAATTCCTGCATCCACCACGGCGTCACACAGATCTCGACGAGCCGGGTTCAACGGTACTATTTTCATATTTGCATGGCTAACGATTCAAGAGATGACCGAAAAAATTATTAAAACACGCACAGATTTATAAAGAGTCTCTATCACTCACATATTCGCAAAATATAAGCTTTACTAATGTTTTTCGTTGCACAAATTTGAAGAAGGTTTGTATGTTTTATATAATAAAATGTTAAACTTCAAGGGACCACCACTTTCAATGAAAAGCTTTGCAGCCATAAGGTTCTAGCTCGTAAATAAACAGTTTTCGACAACTTGAGGTTACGTCTGCGTTTTCAAAAACGCGCCTTGGTAAAAAACACATAAAAAACTAGCTATGTTACTAATTTGTAATCATATATAAGCTAATGTTTTTCGTAATTGTCCACTTAACATGTTTCGCAAATATACGTACTAAACAATAGTATTTTCGTTAAATAAATAGCTTAACGTATATGGTTGAGATAACTTATGTAGCACACAAAAAATTGGATTGTTACAATCTACGATTCTGTAGAACACCTTGCGACAAGATTTGAATCCAAATACGAAGGCGAAACGTTGCGCTTCCGATTCTTATGAAAACGTTTACGTTTAATACTTCGACAATTTTTTCTTTAAATATTGCGCATGAACACCGGTTGCCATGATCTTGAATGACATGCGTTTGTATATAAATACCACCAAAACAGAATAGTAGAAATAATAGACCTTTGATAGAAACATAAGAGAGACGTGAACACTTTTGGAAGAAACATATAATAGTGACACTACCGTGTCCCTATGATGACACTACCGTGTCCCTATGATTTATCTGTAAATGTTTTGACTTCGTACTCTTAGCGAATATAAATTCACTTTTACCTTCAGTGTGCAACACGCAGAAGTTTTTACCTGCAATGCTTGCTTCAGTGTGCTGCATGTTGAAAGTGTAGCTTACTGGCATCACACTACCCTCCCCTCTCAAGAAATTTGCATTAGTAGTTTGCTGTTGGCGTTATTTAGTTGGGCTAGACGTATGCAGGCGTGGTTCGTGACGGTTTTGATATAAAATTTGAATATTACGTCTTAGTCTTCGTGCATAGAATGGTTTCCAGAGGTTTGGCCCATCACCCTTGTCCCTCCGCTTTTGGTAATCCTACTTTCTCCCACTTTTGGCCCCTTACCTTGCGCCCTCCACTTTTTGCCCCTCCCCTCACTTTTGACCTCCACCTCATTACGGCCGCGGCGTTGTTTACCCACCAATTTTCACTAACCACTTTATACCCACCACTTTTAACCCCCACTATTTACCCATATCGCTTCCGCCCCCACCGCTTTCCGCTCAATTTCTTAAAATGTCGGCTCCGGAAGGGTCATATTTTGAAAATTTTCGCCTATTTGAAATCCTTATGGCCTCATTTTAAAAATTTCTATTTTTTGCGCTAAGGTTTCCTGGATCCGACAAAATTGTTTGTCATAAAGTTAGACGGTGTACGTATATATCACTCGATGCAGCCCGCGAAGCAGAGACGAGTATTTTTGGGTACACGACGGCTGCGGGCGGTTAACAGAAAAGCCGAAATTTAATGGAAATGAGGGACGAGAAGCGGTTTGAGTGGCAGTGTTGTGGGTGAATAGAGGGACCAAGAGGGGGAGGGTGAAAGGTGGTGGGGCTGAAAGGTTTCGGGGGCGGTAGAACAGCAAAGTTTATGGACTAGTCGACTGATGGCTCTCCAACAAGATAGGACTCACTGTTGGATGCTAATAAAAGCAGCGTTTTTCGAGCGGAGCGTAAGAAGTAAACTATATACGTATGTAAATAGTTTAGGGTTGTTTGACAGTATGTAGGTGTAACAAGACGGCACTGTAACGGATGAGTCTTTTCCTCTGAATATTACGTGTATAATTTATCTAGTACATATAAATATAAGTATTTACTATTTAGGTACATAAGTGTGAAGCCACGACTGCTTTTGCTTTGAATGTTTATGATACAATACGCACGTATTTACGTATATAATGTATGGTTTATTAGAACATATTTATACATACATATGAGTTTTCTGATTTTAACTGTACGGCGAAGCAGCGTTTGTTTACTTTTATGCTTGCGAAATATGCTTTTAGAATAATGGTGGCTTCTACACTTGAAAGTGTTAAATATATACTGTATATATTAATCGAAGTCCTTTTATTATTCCATACACCGCTATTCAGACCGACCGCTTACTTCAACACGTACCAGAATTTTTACAATTTTTAAGTAACTTGTTCAATTTCTAATATACTTACTTTATGTTTACATGTGATTTAAACATACGTTTATAAAATTGGTACGTATATATGCTTCTTACCAGAGTTCCACCGAAGTTCCTGTGTCGGTTTTTGAGTCTCGGTGGTTTGGAACCGAGACCAGAAATCGAGGATTCGTCAAATCCTATTATTGAAGTAGGCGGCACTTGATAAATAAAGTTTCGCTGTGAATCTTTGAATTTTCGTAGTGACGCAAAAATTATAAGCAGAAATTGTTAATAAAACTACGAAACAGCATTAGAAATAATTTATTTTTAAGATTTTAATTTTTAATGACCATTTCATGGCCAGTCTCGGTGGTCAGGTCTCAATTTTTATACGAGACCGCCCATCCCTGTTCGTCCGCACATTCATCCTATCTTGAAGTATTCGAAGCACGGACCAAAGCTGCATATTTCGCGCATAGTTCGATAAAAAATAAACCGTAGCTAATTACGCTAAATTTTGTAGCTCTATATATAGTTTTAATTTTGTTGCCATTTGCCATTACGGTTTTTTGTGTGTTAACTAGGCTCTGTGGCATGCTTAGCAATTCCATTTCACATTGTGAAAAAATCAAAGGTTCGGAGATTTAGTTTTGAAAAAGCCGAATTCAGCAAGGTTGGAAATACTTATACCTATGTTTGTACGGAATTGAGCTCGAGAACAGACTGAATCATTTTTCGAAAACTTTTATTACTTGCATTATGAAACAGTTACCCATTCAATTCATACGCTTCTGTTGTCTGTATAAGATTAGGCATCAGATTGGGCAAAATCGGAATGGTTTCGGAATCGGTCCATTCGTGGGCTCGGCGCCATTCTAGTAGGAACAGTCACAAGAGTATTTTTGTGCTATGTACACCAGGGTGCAACCGGAATTCCGGTTCCGGTAAGGAAATCCGGTATTTTTCACTATCTGGTTCCGGTAAGAAATCCGGTATTTTTTCACCGGAATTTTCCGGTATTTTCGGTATTGAAAATTTTTTCAGATTTGAAAATTTAAGGAAAATTGTTATATTATTCTAACTTATTTCTCTAAAATTGCGAATTAAAAGCGATCAAATAGCGTTTAAAATGAATTTTTCGGTCACAAATATTTTTTAGTTTCCGGTTCCGGTTCCGTTATTTTTTAACTTTCCGATTCCGGTATTTTATAATTGCGGTTGCACCCTGATGTACACAAGTATTGTAGTAAATTCCACTTTGGTTCAGCGCGACCGTGACGTTTCGTTCTATTATCCTCCTTTTCCTCTTTGGCCGAAAAATGTAATTTCTGTTCCTGTCCTGACAAAATTCGGTAACTGTTAGAACCCTAACATCACCGAATCGCTATTAGGACCTTTTAGAAAACTAGCCAAGTATGGGTTTAAGCGAATTTTTAGCTATATATTTCATAATCAAGTTTTGCGAAACATCATATTTTTAATATACGCACCAGTTTATTGACAAAATTGAACTAATTGCAAAAATACTCATTTCGAAATAACCATTTGTCTAGTACAGAGTTTCCAATATTTGAATGATTATGAATCATTTACCACAAAACCGTAAAAATCCCGGTTTTTGCATCTACCGGAACAGGAATATATACACCTTGAATCTCTGCATGGATCGGTCTGTGATTGTTTTGTTAATTTTGTTGAGTTTGCGTCCTGTAATCCACATGTTCGCATATTAAAAAAAACAGAAATGTCGCTGTTACGCTTAGCCTATTGTGAATAAATTTTTTTTATTTTCACGCAAAGAAAATAGAAAATACGTAACAACAGTGCCTTAAGTTTGCATAAAATTTCGTTTTATGCGTTTACGCGTTGTGTGGTTTTCATCAATGTCCTCGTACGATTGCGGGTAGCGTTTTGCGGAATTTTCTCTTGTTTGGGGGTAGGATTATTCACATCAGAGTAGCAAAAAAAGGTGATGTGCTGCTGCGAAGAGGTATATTATTGTACGTTCGTAATAGTATTTGTAATAGTGAATTTTCTAAATTTGTTTTGTATAGTTCATGCGTTGACACACGGTTCGAGCTAAAGTGAATTTGCTATATTCGCTGTTGTACGTATGATAAAGGCTTTTGTACTTTTGTAGCTACTGGGTTTTTCGTTTTAAGAGCTTGTTTTAAATATGGTGCAAATTACAGTGTTTTGTGCTTAACGCAGCATGCAAACCTGGTTTTCTTACTTATGTGTGACCACTATATATTGAAGATGTCTCAACCGCTTGTGTGTGCTAGTGCTCCCAAGATTTTAACATATGTAGAGTTGCATGCTGGTCCGGGTATTCCGGTTATTTTCGCCGAAAAATTCCGGGTCCGGATTTTCCCTTCAATAAAATCCGGGTCCGGGTTTTTACAACAAATCAGTCCGGGTATTGCAAAAATACCCGGAATAAAAGTAGCTTAGTGATTTTAACATCCCGCACCAACGAGTACTAAACAACCTACGCAGATATACTTGGATTACGACTACGAATGCTTAATTATGAATGGTTGGAATAGTCGGGATGCAGAGACATGACATCCTATTTTAAGTTATTAATTCGACATATTGTTTCAAAATCCAGGAAACCTTCTCGAAGCACATAAGTCACTGATGGATGACGAAAGAAATGCTTCTGTGAAATTTTAACGTTTCATAGTTGAAATTATAACATTTCAGGTTACGCAATAATCACGAGCAGATGTTTTGAAAAAACACAAAAAGCTATGAAAAATGCAAAAAAACTATAAGAACACAAAATTACGAAAAAAGCTTTAGAAATAGTTTATTTTGAAGATTTTACTTTTTTCGGTGATGACCAAAAATTTACCGAGACCGAGACTTATCATGGCCAGTCTCGGTATTCAGGTCTCGGTCTCGGTTTTTAACCGAGACCGCTCATGGGTTGAAGAACGCAATCAGTGCTCGCCAAAAAGAGCACAGTAGTAGTTTTGATGGCTTGTATTCCATTGAAACATATTCGTCGGTTCACGGTTGGTGAGAGGCCCGGGGACCGCGCCCTGGGCTTCCCTTTAATTCGGCATTGAATTCATTTAGGAAGTAAAGATTATATCTTCACGTACAAAGCAGGGAGTCTGAATAAATGGCTTTTGTCGAGGGTTACGTATTAGTTTGCCATTCAGTCGCACGTTTAATGAGGATCAGTCTTGCTTGCAATTGTGCGCAAGTGGAGATTTCAAAAGTACATAGCTCACCGATATCCGATTTATAGTTATATGTGTAATTTTGCGGTTTTTACAAGAAATAAAAGTACTGGAATAGTAATTGTGTATAGAAGTCGTATTGAATTATCAGAATTGAAATGCACAAATTTAAATTATTTTAAACTACTAGCATATTATATACTCCTATTTGTTTGCACTGTGGCCAAAATATATAAGTTTGCTTTTGGGTAAAAAAAGATGATTGACGTTGATGATTCTATTTGCAGTGGAAGTTTGGGCGAGTGTGGGTTGGTTTCGCGTAGCCGTAGCGTGTGCGATGTAAATAAATCTTATTATACTCTTGTTTGGCCATCGTCATCATGTGCCCAAGCGTCAAAAAGTGTATTTGGTTAGTCTTATATTTGTATATTGTATACCTATTGGCAATGTTACTAGACGATTTTAAATGTCGCTTATAACATGCAAACTTCGTTCCTATTTGATTAGGGTCTCTCGGAAGTGTAAAGGTGTTTCAATTAATCATTTTGTCTTTGCTGGACCTTGAACAAATACCATAGTAATTTTTATGTTTTTTGACAAATTTTGACGATCGAAGAGCAAGCCTTAAGATAAAAATTTACATCTCAAATATTCCACTAAAGATCGGCTTCTTTTCATAACGCGTATTTCACTGCACATTCCTCTTATTGAGCGAAGCGAAACTCCGAGCGCAGCTGGGAGTTCCGCGAAGAATTTTATGTTTTGTACTCAGGGGTCGAAAGGTGGATGACCGTTCGTCCGTCCGTTTGTCCGTCTGAAAAGAATCTCAGGAACCGCTGAACCAATTTTGATAAGCTTTTTTTGTTTGAAAGCCAATTATCCTGGGGTGTTAATCTCGCATTGGGTTTTAAAATTTTAAACCGCTTATTAGCTACAGGCTAAAGCAATCCAATAAGGGTTTTTAGATGCGAGAAATCTGGATAAATTGTTTACAAACCTCTAAAACCGATAATTGAGTAGTTAGCTGATAGTTAATTTGCATATTAGCATAACTTATAAGCCTAGATTAGGACTTTACAGGCTAATTTGCATAATTTGTTAAGCCTGAATTAGGACCTTCTACATTATTTAACTAATTATTACAGTTACAAGCAATCTAATTTCAGCATTAACGGGTTTTGGGGTACGAGGATTCTGCGTAGACTGTTTACAAACCTCCAAAACCGATAATTGAGCAGTTAGCTAATAGATAATGTGAATATTAACATAGTTTATAAGCCTAAATTACGACTTTTGATTGACAATATTTCACTAATTAATATGGTTAAAAGCTATCCAATTTCAGCACTAAAGGGTTTTTAGATGCGAGGAATTTGAATAAATTGTTTGCAATCCTCTAAAACCGGTAATTGAATAGTTAGCTAATAATTTGCATATTAGCTTAATTGACAAGACAAAATTAGAACTTTTTAAAGTATTTCAATTAGGGATGTGCTGATACCAAAATTTTTGCCGATACCGATGCCGATTCTTATTTTGAAATTTGCCTATGCCGAACCGATGCCGATGTCGATTGCAACTTTAGTACATCATGCTTAGGATACTACATTACGTACATCATTATATGAAGACTTAAACCCTAACCATCATAAACGATTATAATTTTAGACGAACGGTTCATTTCAATTAATTTTTTCAAACACAAACGCAAGAAAGATGCCATTTTCCCTATCGGACACACTGATATGTGCCCAGAAATGAAATTGATAGCATTCAAACTGACTGTTATGTGCAAAAATATCGGCAAAGAATCGGCAATGTTTTTGCACTGCCGATGCCGATACTTACGAAAACTGCCGATTATTACCCATGCCGATTCCGATTAATCGGCACATCCCTAATTTCAATAGTTATTAGGGTTTACTGAAGGTTTTTGGGTGCGAGGAATCTGAATAAATTGTTTACAAACGTCAAAAACCGATACTTGAGTAGTTAGCTAATAGATAATATCCATATAAGCATAATTGATAAGCCTAAATTAGACCTTTTTTACAATACTTCACTAATTAGTTTGGGTTACAAGCAATCTAATTTCAGCAATAAAGGGTTTTATTGCGAGGAATTTGAATAAATTGTTTACAAACCTCCAAAACCGATAATTGAATACATAGCTAATAACTAATTTGCATATTTGCTTTTTGAGCGAAATAGGACCTTCAAAATTCGTGATTCAGATTTTTGTGAAATGTGTCGTTTGGTGCGAAAAATTTCTGAAACTCAAAAATGTCTCGACTCTCAGTCTCAAAGAATTTGAGACTGTCTCAGTCTCAATCTCAACTGGATATTTTTAGGTTTTATTGAGTGAAACGAAACTCCGAGCGAAGCTCGGAGTTACGCGAAGCGTTTTATGTTTTGTACTTGGGGGTCGAAAGGTGGATGTGAGTCCGTCTGTCCGTCGGCAAAAGAATCCCAGAAACGGCTGAACCGATTTTGATAAACTTTTTTGTTTGAAAGCCAATTATCCTGGAATGTTAACCTCGCATTGGGGTTTGAAAATTTAAGCCGTTTATTAGCTACAGGCTAATTTGCATAATTAATTAAGCCTAAATTAGGACTTTCCACAATATTTCACTAATTATTACAGTTAGAAGCAATCTAATTTTAGCATTAAAAGGTTTTTGGGTGCGAGAAATCTGCGTAGACTGTTTACAAGCCTCCAAAACCGATAATTGAGCAGTTAGCTAATAGATAATTTGCATATTACCATAGTTTATAAGCCTAAATTAGGACTATTTACAATATTTCAGTAATTATTAAGGTTAAAAGCAATATAATTTCAGCACTAAAGGGCTTTTAGGTGCGAGGAGTTTGAATAAATTGTTTACAAACCTCCAAAATTGATAATTGAATAGTTAGCTAATAGCTAATTTGCATATTAGCTTTATTGACCAGACAAAATTAGGACTTTTTAAATTATTTCAATAATTATTAAGGTTAAAAGCAATATAATTTCAGCACTAAAGGGTTTTTAGGTGCGAGGTATCTGAATAAATTGTTTACAAACATCTAAAACCAATAATTGAGTAGTTAGCTAATAGATAATTTGCATATAAGCATAGTTGATAAGCCTAAATTAGACGTTTTTACAATGTTTCACTAATTATTAGGGTTACAAGCAATCTAATTTCAGCAATAATAGGTTTTCGGGTGCGAGGAATCTGAATAAATTGTCTACAAACCTTTAAAGGCGATTATCGAATAGTTAGCTAATAGATAATTTGCGTATTTGCTTAAATGACGAGACAAAATTAGGACTTTTTAGATTATTGCAATAATTATTAGGGTGGCAGAAGGGTTTTTGGGTGCGAGGAATCTGAGGAAATTGCTTACAAACCTCCAAACCGGTAAATGAATACGTAGTTAGCTAATAACTAATTTGCATATTACCTTAATTGCTTACGTGTGTTCGAGCTTCGCTCAATAAATGTAGTCCCACTACGACTGGTGTCACTATATAAGTTGCTATGGTTGCGTTAGCACCTAGTGGGTTTGAGTCATAACTGATATTACGTTTTGACCGTGTGGGTGAATGATATCTCGGGCATTGGCCTTTATACGTTTTGTACTATTTGAAATTTTGAAATAAACCAAACTTCTGTCTAATAAGCAGTATATTTAACAATGAAAACCGTTTTAATGTTTAATCATATGAACACGATAGTGTTCATATATATGGTTCGCGCTTCTCAAGTGCGTATTTTTAGTTTAGTTTGCATGTTGGTACTCAAGTAATAGCAGACCTATTTCGTTTAAATTTTGTACACTGGTATACTGGTCCGTCGGGAATATCTGTGCCAAATGATTTGCCAAAAGAGCATTGCCTTCAGTAGTTACGCTCAAAAACCTTACTGAAAGTGCACGAAATTTTCCGTTTTGGTTCAGCACTTTTTACCCGTTAGCTATGTAATTTTACGGTTATAACTTTCACCACCTTATAGAGCTTGCGGTTGGTTTCATCCCAACGGTTGGTTGCACTCCAACAGTCGGTTTCACCCCAACGGTTGGTTTCACTCCAACAGTCGGTTTCACCCCAACGGTTGGTTTCACCCCAACGGTTGGTTTCACCCCAACGATTGGTTTTACCCCAACGGTTGGTTTCACCGCAATGGTTAATTTCATCCCAATGGTTGGTTTCACCCGCACGGTTGGTTTCACCCCAACGGTTGATTTCACCTCAACGGTTGGTTTACCCCAACGGTTGGTTTCACCCCAACAGTCGGTTTCACCCCAACGGTTGGTATTGCGGGTAGCAAAATTTCTGTAATTTTCTTTTTGTAAGAAACAAATGTTTTGCTTAAAATGTGTATTGAAGTTTTCTACAAGAACGTACTAAACTCACCTTTGGCTCTCTATTAACATAGTTAACTGAATTTCATAAGAACACTGTATGGCGACATAATTGGTGAGAAGGCGTTGTCACAAAATGACTCGCAATTGATGGTTTATAAAACGACTCTAGACTTTAGCCGACTTTTAACCTTAGCGACAAACAAACAAGTTTACAGGTAGAAATCTATCAGTGCGCATTTCCCTACCGAGTTATTTGTTTCACTGCATAGTCACGCCTAGAGGCTCAAAATTCTCACAGTATTCTGGCAGCATCGACTAATCTGGCAAAAGCAAAGATCACTATACTTCAGCCATGTCTCTGTAACACTGCCATTATCTAAGAAATTTCTTAAAATGCCTAATAAATTTGACAAAAACTTTCAACATAAAAATAGATTTGCTCTCCGCAATATGTTTCAGAAGAATTAATAGTCAACATGATTTTGGACGCCATTGTTTCTTAATATTTTTCCAGGTTACATCGAACGAATGTGCTGGTCTAGTTACTATCCTTTTAATAGGAATATGAAGCATATTCCATGCTGCTCAAGTGCTGAGCAATTTTTTCTAGTTTAATTCACAAGACCACACTGTAGCATTTAATGAAAACGTAATTTATATATCCATATGCAAATTTGCTTCTGTATTTCTAAGTGAAAAATTCTAGAGATCGAAGATTGTTGTTTACTTTTTCTTTATGTTGTTATTCTATTAGACGAAGCTTTTTTGCTTTATGCGCATATTTTAACATGTATAAATATATAATTTGTGTATTGACTTAACACCTTGACAGCGACTAATACTACAAACACGATGTATTTACATTTAGTATGTATTAAGTTTGGGTGTATGGCTCTATAGTGCAATTACGTTTCCTATATTGGTAAGTAGATGGAGCGTTGGAATTGGGAAAAGTTATAAAAAATGTGCTAACCGAAAATAATTTTTCTATAGTTATTCGTCCGTCTAATTTTCTAGCAACCTTTTTGTTTTCAGACGTAAGTGGGCGGCGAGAGCAGTCATACCGTCGCAGTGAGAATGGTGGCGCTGGTGGAGGAAGTGGAGCAAACGAAGACGAACTTGCGAGCAAAATGCTTCAAATTCAATCTAAACGGTTCTATCTCGATGTTAAGCAGAATCGTCGAGGCCGATTTATTAAAATGGCTGAGGTAATGTAAATGGATTGGCGTTACATATTAAAGCTCGTGTGGGTTGATAATTATTTCAATCAACCGTATGTATAGATTGACGCAACAGCGCATGGATGTCGCAGTCGAACTGGATTAGTCTAAAGCGAAAATACGCCTTCGGCTAGCATAAAGTGTAATCTCTTCAATAACTTTCCACGTTTTTGATACATTGTAACGCATCGAAACATTTATATTGGCTCCGTTTTACGTTTTCGATCGTCATTAGCTGTCCAATACTCCGATTGGGTTTTCTACAAAAGTTACCAGCAACTTTCTGCGTTAAAGCTATCATGTCAAAATTATAAGAAGCATAGATAGGACTGCAGATATATTCTTGTTTGCGTTAAATTGTAACAGGTGTTTACTTTATTTATGACTGCCGAAAGTGGCATACTATTCTGAAGTTATTAAGTAAACTACTTAATTGTCCTCGGGTCGTCCGAAGTATTGTCGTATTCTCTTTAAAAATTTGCTCGGCTACATCTTTTCGGACCCTATTTTCCCCGGTGTATCAAACCAACTTATCGGGTAAATGTAGTACACACTTTCTTATATTGTTAATAATACTGGCATGAGTCAATTATCATCGAGAGAATTACCATTTTTTATTTCCTAGGTCGCCATTTCTCATCTCCTAGATCGCAAAGCTCGCAGACTTTTTGCAGCGTGCAAGCTTTATACTGAAAGATTTTAACTAAGCCATTGAGCGAACTGTGTTCAACCCAGTCTATCAAAAGCATTGACTACGAAAATTCCAATTATATAGATAAAAAATTTTGTAGTATATAAATTAAAACTTGCCTTTTGACATGCTAGTTTGGCAAGCTGAATTTTATACAAAGCCACAAAAACATGTGAATTTTATAATATCGAATCCCTGATATATTGAAATATGGATTATTGAGTTTTGAAATCCCCGACCGTCAGTGCGAGGACTTTCCGAACATAGTTCATTCTGCTCCAACCAGGCTGCAAAGACGAACCTGAATTATACCGCGGTCGGAACAAAAAATTTACAGAATTTTCAGAGCCCGTACTGTTATATATTAGAGTTACCCCGGACCCCAATGCCAGTATTTTTACCGGGCCCAGTACCGATACCAACCGGGGCCAAGTTAGAAAACCTAACGATAACTATCAACATTAGCTACGATATACGTGATACGTGCATGATGGCTAACAGCGTGAAAATTAACAATCTATGTATTGTGTAGTGTGTAGAGCAATCCATTGGAAAATAAAAAATGTTGTGTATAGTTATTTCTTGTAATTTTCATATTTTTCAATCGAGAGCCATGTGAGACCAGTCGTCGTAGTAGAACTACATGTATTACGCGAAGCTTTTGAAATAATTTAGAATGTCCTAATTTAGGCTTAACTAATTAAGGTAATATGCAAATTAAGTATTGGCTAAGTATTCAATTATCGGTGTTGGAGGTTTATAAACAATTTGTTCAGATTTCTCACACCCAAAAACCCTTTTGCACTGAATTTAATTGCTTATAACCCTAATATTCAGTGAAATAATATAAAAAGTCCTAATTTAGGCTTAACTAATTATGCTAATACGCAAATTAGCTACTAAGTATTCAGTGATCAGTTTTGGAGGTGTATAAACATTATATTATGATTTCTCGTACCCAGAAATCTTTTAGTGCTGAAATTAGATGTATATGCTTGTAACGGTAATAATTAGTGAAATGCAGTAAAAAGTACTAATTTAGGCTTAACCAATAATGCAAATTAAGGATAAAAAGCTTTCAAACAACCAAGTATATCAAAATCGGTTCGGCGGTTCCTTAGATTCTTTTCGGACGGACGGACAGACGGACATCTACCTTTCAACCCCCGTGCACAAAATATTAGATGCTTCGCGAAACTCCGAGCTTCGCTCAATAAGACTGTTGTTCATACGAGTTAATTACCAATAGTATATAAAACTGGCCTCGGTAGGCCCGGCAAATAAGGTACTGGCCCCCGAAAGAAAATAAACAATGTAGTGTATAGTTATTTCTTGTGATTTTCATATTTTTCAATCGAGAACCATGCGTGATAAGACTGTTTTTTCGTACGAGTCAACTCTGAATAATATATAAAACTGGCCCTGGTTAGGCCCCGGCAAATAAGGTGCTGGACCGGCCCCGGGACATCTCTAATATATAAGAAATGCGCTCTAACAACGGATATAAATACCGCTTGTTATGCACCAAAACTATGAAAAATTACAATTCCGATTTCGATTATATGTGCAGTTGGAACCCGAACTGGATTTGAATCGGGAATCTAATCAGAATCGGAATTCCGGTTGCACCATGGTTCCAGCTCAATTTAAAACGTACGAACAGTTTTTTTCCAAACCTTGCTGAATTCGGCTTTTGGCGCGTTGAATTCGATTACAGACCCACAATTTTTATTGATACTGGAACTGATCCGAACTTTTGTTGCCACGCTGCGGCAAACTGAGTATTTTATTTCGTTTATAGTCATCAATAGGCGTATATCTGTTTGACCGTACGAGAATACATTGCTCAAGGATTGAATGTTTTCTGATACATACAACTATGTCGACTGGATTTTTAATTTTGTGACAAATTTACGTTGTATTTGAGACAGCAACATTATACTTTCGATACGTCTATTTCTGCACATATTCAGCTCACACAAATTTAAATTTGCCTCTTGCTTTAATAAGTTCCACGATCGTTAAAATTTGATTGCCATCCATTGGTAATGAATCACTTCGTGTAAGCGAATGCTTTGTTCGCATTTCAAAATTCAGTTTACTGCGTTGTGTTTGCATAAATGTTACCTTTTTTATAATGGTCTATACTTTTCAGATTGGAGCCGGTGGAAGAAAGACGCGTATTGTGATGGCAATGTCAGCGTCAGCACAGTTTCGGGATTTTCTTACAAAGTTTGCTGACTTCTATTTAACGCTAGGTTGGTTTAATAGACATTTGCATACGTTACATTATTAGCCTGTCTTAGGACAAAATAACAAAGCTTATTATCAATATTGACGAATTTGTTGACTGCGGAAGCGCAATGAACAACGCCGCAATTGCAATATAATGAACGATTAAGTAGAATAGGATAATATATGTTATATCGAGTAAATAAAAGTATGTGCTAAAATTGATTTTGTAAATATTAGTAATGTACTAGAAAAAATGCTCAGCACTTGAGCAGCAAGGGATATGTTTCATATTCCTATTAAAAGTATGGTAAACTAGATCAGCACATTCGCTTGATGTAACCTGGAAAAGTATTAAGAAACAATAGCGTCCAAAATCATGTTAACTATTAATTTTTCTGAAACATCTTGCGGACAGCAAATCTATTTCTAACTTTAAACTTTTTGACAGGATTTGTTGGGAACTATCAGAAATTTCTTAGGGTCGCAGAGACATGGCTGAGGTATACCGCTCTTTGATTTTGCCACATTAATCAATGTTACCAGAATACGGTGCGATTTGTAAGCTTCTATAGTCGTGACTATGCAGTGAAACAGATAACTCGGGTGGGAAATGCGCATTTATAGAATTTGTCACTAAGGTCAAAAATCGAGTAAACTCAAAGTCACTTATAAGTGGAGCTTTTTTAAATCATCAATTGCGATTCGTTTTGTGACGTCTGTTTAAGAAAGTATCTAACAAAATTGGTCATCAGGACTAACACAGCCATTATGTCGCCACACAATGCTCTTATGAAATTCAATTTACTATGGTAATAGAAAGCCATAGGTAAATTTAATGCGTTCTTGTAGAGAACTTCAATATACATTTATGGATTCCAAGCTAAATCTGTCTGCATTTCAGAAATTATTTCGCTTTGCATTCAAGGAAAGCATCTGTTTCTTACAAAAAGAAAATTACAGAAATTTTGCTGTCCGCAATATGTTTCAGAAAAATTAATAGTTAACATGATTTTGGACGCTATTGTTTCTTAATACTTTTCCAGGTTACATCAAGCGAATGTGCTGATCTAGTTTACCATACTTTTAATAGGAATATGAAACATATCCCTTGCTGCTCAAGTGCTGAGCATTTTTTCTAGTTTCAACCGCTTTACCAAGCTGCTGCTTTAATCCACCAATCCAGGTTATGAAAAATGAGAGGACTGATTAAACTAAATACTGAGTTTAAATAGATCGCTTGGTTAAAAGAAACTATTGTCATGGCAACAAGCGCCTAATCAAAGTATTTGTATGAAACCAAGAGTTGGGGCGAAGCAAACGATGGGGGGGACATCGTCCGTTGCGATGAAGCTAACCGTTTGTGTGAAACTAACCTCGGGGCAAAATTAACCGCTGGGGTGAAACTATCAGTTGCAGTGGAACCAACTGTGGGGTGAAACCAACCGTTGGAGTGAAACCGACCGAGGGGTGAAACCGACCGTTGGGGTGAAACCGACCGTTGGAGTGAAACCGACCGTTGGGGTGAAACCGAGCGTTGGGGTGAAACCAACCGTTGGGGTGAAACCAACCGTTGGAGTGAAACCAACCGTTGGGGTGAAACCGACTGTTGGGGTGAAACCGACTGTTGGGGTGAAACCAACCGTTTGGGTGAAACCAACTGTTGGCGTGAAACCAACCGTTGCGGTAAAACCGACTGTTGGGGTGAAACCAACCGTTGAGGTGAAACCAACCGTTGGGGCAAAACCAACCGTTGGGGTGAAACCGACCGTTGGGGTGAAACCAACCGTTAGGGTGAAACCAACCGTTGGGGTGAAACCAACCGTTGGGGTGAAACCAACCGTTGGGGTGAAACCAACCGTTACGGTAAAACCAACCATTGGTGTAAAACCGATCGTTGGGGTGAAACCAACCGTTGAGGGGAAACCAACCGCTGAGGTGAATCCAACCGTTGGGGTGAAACCAACCGTTGGGGTGAAACCAACCGTTGGGGTGAAACCAACCGTTGGGGCAAAACCAACCGTTGGGGTGAAACCAACTGTTGGGGTGAAACCAACCGTTGGGGTGAAACCAACCGTTGGGGTGAAACCAACCGTTGGGGTGAAACCAACCGTTGGGGTGAAACCAACCGTTAGGGTAAAACCAACCGTTGGGGTGAAACCAACCGTTGGGGTGAAAGCACCCGTTGGGGTGAAAGCGCCCGTTGGGGTGAAACCAACCGTTGGGGTGACACCAACCGTTGGGGTGAAACCAACCGTTGGGGTGAAACCAACCGTTGGGGTGAAACCAACCGTTGGGGTGAAACCAACCGTTGGGGTGAAACCAACCGTTGGGGTGAAACCAACCGTTGGGGTGAAACCAACCGTTGGGGTGAAACCAACCGTTGGGGTGAAACCAACCGTTGGGGTGAAACCAACCGTTGGGGTGAAACCAACCGTTGGGGTGAAACCCACCGTTGGGGTGAAACCAACCGTTGGGGTCAAGCCAACCGTTGGGGTGAAACCAACCGTTGGGGTGAAACCAACCGTTGGGGTGAAACCAACCGTTGGGGTGAAACCAACCGTTGGGGTGAAACCAACCGTTGGGTGAAACCAACCGTTGGGGTGAAACCAACCGTTAGGGTAAAACCAACCGTTAGGGTAAAACCAACCGTTAGGGTAAAACCAACCGTTGGGGTAAAACCGACTGTTGGGGTGAAACCAACCGTTGGGGTGAAACTAACCGTAAGCTCTATAAAGTGGTGAAAGTTATAACCGTTAAATTACATAGCTAACGTGTAAAAAGTGTTGAACCAAAATGAAAATTTTCGTGCACTTTCAGTAAGGCGTTTTTTGACCGTAACTATTGAAGACCACACTGATTTGCCAAATCCTTTGGCACAAATATTCCCTACGTACCAGGATACCAATGTACAAAATATAAACGATAGCGGTCTGATATTACTTGAGCACCAACATGCGAACTAAACTGAAAATACGCGCTTGAGATGCGCGAATCATATATATGAACACTATCGTGTTCATATGATTGTGTATTACAAACGATTACAGAAAACGAACTGCCAGTAATGTTTGCATAGAATATTTTTAGCAGCGTATTTTGTGTTTTCAATCGTGATCGTACAAATCTGTTTCTAGGTCCTGCGAGCGGTGAGAATCTGCCACAAGATGGTAGACTTAAGTCTGAAATGATGATGGCGGAAAATCGGCGATACTTTATGGACCTAAAAGAAAACAATCGAGGAAGGTTTCTGCGGGTGAGTTACGCAAGTAGCTGCATTCTCAACTATGTGTAGTAGCTATAACTAGAGCTGGTATTCACAAAATGTGTTTGGTACCTATCGCCGCGTAACACTAGCTCCACAAACAAGTTGCTGACAATTCATTGCTTCAAAAGTTGTGCGACCTATCAGCAACTAATAATTCGTGTCACACACAAATTTGAAAATAAGAACAAAATTGTTAATAATAAGTAACGTACTGATCGTTTTGCTTCTTGCATTGTGTAACTTCTGCATAGCACCAAAATATTGATTTTATGGTAAGCACACATTTTTGTTACTCACACTGCAGACTATAAGCGTGATGTAGCCTAAAGTTAAGTCCGATTCATGGCTTCCTCTGTTTGATAAGTATTCATTGATAAAAAATGAGATTATTATTGTTGTTATTATTATTATTATTATATTGTTTATTTAGTACTATTTAGCGAGAGCTATCTACGCGCGCTTTCATACGTAAAAAATGACTGTGCTTTTGCCAGTAAAACAGTTGCAAGCAAACATTGTATGTTTTCAGGTGACACAAGCAATTTTGCGTGGCCCTCGTAACGTTATTGTCATCCCGGCGCAGGGAATTGTTGAGTTTAGAGATGCTATAACCGACCTATTGAACGAGTTCGGCTCTGATGATTACGCGAGTTCAGGTATGAATAACAGTATTTACATGTTAAATTGCAGTGTGCTAAAAGCCTGAGTTTGCCATTTCACTTCCCATCTCTGACATTGAACAGGCTCCTATAATTAACTCGGTTTGGTTTATAGGTACAAAACTGTCGTAATTTTTGCATTGCATTTCAATACGAATAGCCGTTTACAGACGGAGTATTGCCGTTGGCAAATAGCTAATATGTTTGTAAGGGTTTATGTTAATTATGCTAATTGTAGGAACCTGCCCTTTGTGAGACGGGTAACTTTGTGGACTTACAGAATGGAAGGCTTAGGATAAGATTTCTGTTTCGGCTTAGACTCATCGGACAGGCCATTTGAACTAATATGGGCTTTGTAAGTTTGAACTTTACGTGAATGGTGAATCAGTTAGAGTGCGAGATGCAAGTTTTTTCGATTGTTCTTAAAGGTTGGCAGAAGAACAAGCAAACAGACGGGCACGGAAGGTGAACATATTTTAACATTTGTTTACAATTGACTGGTATGAAGCTAAGCTGGTGTACTCATTTGTTGCAATTCTATTAGTTTTAGCCTCTGGCTTTGGGAAATTGCCTGAACCGCGTCAATTTCGAACAGAGAACAAAATGTTCTATTTTGATAGTGGGCAAAATAGCCGTGGTGTGTTTTTACGGATCTCTGAGGTAAAACTTTGATTATATATATAATACAAGTAGGTGCGTAGAGCGTTTTAGTTTCGATACGTTCTTTCAGCTTCGCCCATAAGTTGCAAACTTATCATCTGTTTTCACAGATTGTTGTTTAAAATGTGTGCAATTATTGAACGCAATGCATTCATTGAGAAGAAATTTAAATGCTATTTAACGATTCATTATTAACAAAACACCGTGAGTGTTCAAGTCTTTGACTACCGGATTCGTAAATTTGTTGGTTGTGTTGTGGCCAATTTGGAACCATATTATGTAGAAGTGCGTGACACGGATGTTTAAGGTATCACGCACGTAGTGACATGCAGCTTTCATTTTTTGCTCTCTGGAGTATTTTCCTTGCGTTCAACTTAGATTTTAATGACTGCTCACGTTTTGAGAAAGCCAGATGCTTGTAACCGGCAGCGAAAGAATTATGTGTCTCTACACGTATGTTAACATGTAAAACAACACTGCAGAGTGCAGCGTACTAACATTGAAAGCAGCTTAGCGTTTACGTCATGTTTACTCGGTGTGTGTGTGAGGTTAATAATGGATTTTCGAATGACTGTATTTTATTGTAACAACAGGTTAAAACGAATTTTCGGACTGCTATCACAATACCGGAGCGTTCGTGGAATCGATTTCGAGATGTTTTGAATGAAATTTGTGCTGAAATTGAATCAACTGGCGTTGGCGGCGACCGAGATGCGCCGTCAGAAGGTGGAGACGACGGTGCTGATGAAGGCAGAAGACGTGGTTCAACGTCCCCGTCGTCTGCTCATCGAGCACGTCAGCCACCTCGCCGGCGCCGGGATTCAGTTTCGCCAGCTGGTGGCGAAACCCCGGACCGTGGTACTACTGGAAGCGGTGGCCATGACCAAATGACCGCCGCACAGGTTACCACTGGACCGGCGCAATAAGGCTTTGACAACGGGGTTGTCACACATCTGTGTTGCGCGACCCTGTCACTAAAACCTTATCAGGCTGACCCCGGTGGTATCGACCTGTTTTTCTACGTTTCCCACGTAACTTGGTATCGTAAAATAGTATGGACGCTAATTTTATGGCTTTTCAGTGTTTAAAAATGGTTCGAAAATGCTCTAGCATATTTGTTTGTGGTGAGAATTAAAGTAATGTTTGGTATTATGTATTTTGGATTGAAATGTATTTTTTGAAACGTATTGGTATGGTTCTTTTTTGTTGTTTTTGTTGCTGTTGTTGTCGTGTTCGTTTTTCTGGCCAATGTTAAAAAAAATGCGTTTTTACTGAAGTCAGAAATGAAATTTTTAGCAATGTAACGATTTTCGGTGGCAACAGATACATAATAAAAGGGTTTATTTTACGTAGTATCGTAGGCGAATCATTAACTAGTGGTTCTTTACTTATGTGCTTCTATATAATAAGGTGCATGTGCTTCAATATGAGTGTTAATAGTCAGCTGTTTGCGAACGCGGGGCTACGTACATAATTTTTAACCGTTTTTAAGACTATCGATATTTTTAAAAAGCGTAAAAGAATGAAACATTATCATGTTTGATTGCTTTTTATTAAAAGCGTAATACCTATGATCTTCTTCGGTTTGCATGCGAGTCACCCAAACGAATGGCTCGGTTGACAATATACCTGTCGAGTCAATACATCTTTGTCTTTTGTTTACATCAACTTCAGCGTTGGCCAAAGTTGTTGAGATATTTTGCTATTGACTATAGATGTGCCGATTAATCGGCATCGGTAATAATTGGCACTTTTCGTGAGTATCGGAATCAGCATCGGCACGGCAAAAAAATTGCCGATTCTTTACCGATACTTTTTGCACATAACAGTCAGTTGCAATGCTATCAGTTTCATTTCTAGACGTATATCTGTGTGTCTGGTCACGAAAAGTGTTATCTCTTTAGCGTTTGCATTTGAAAGAATTAATTGAAATGAACCGTTCTTATAAAATCTTAATCGTTTATGATGGTAAGGGTTTAAGTGTTCATATAATGATGTAATGTAGTGTCCATATATGTTTACTAAGCATAGCGTACTAAAGTTAGAATCTGCATCGGCGAAATTTCAAAATACGAATCAGCATCGATATCGGCATCGGTAACAATTTTGGAATCGGCACATTTTATTGTCGCTTGAATATTAAAAACACAGTTCAAATATGTTATCTAAAATGCTTCAGTGGCATCCAAAACATTTTATGGTTAAAATTTACTTGCGTTATTTTTGATATCGTTATCTTGCTTATCATGATTAGATTCGTACTCCTCTGGTCACAGCAGCAGACCAGGTGAATCGTATGTTCACTTTCACCTTTTTTCAAAAAGCAACTAAATAGAAATTTTTCAATTCATCCGTAAATTTTTTGGTTAAACAAAAATTTTACTTTGCTTTAATTTCGTGTTTAGTTTGTATGTGTTTGTATGCGTGCAAACATCTGCAGTGATTCGGTTGCGCAACTTTTTTACGACCAGTTTCGGTTCGTGTTCCTATTCCCATTCCGGCAAAAATTTCTTCTCTGGTTCTTGTTGCTCTTTCTTAAAAGTTTAATTTATTGATTTTATCTGGTTTTCTATTAGGACAAGTCGTTAAGTTTGAGATTTTACAAAATCAATATATAAAATGATATTTTTGTTCTAAAGTTCTGTGACAAGTGACGCAGGAATGTTCCGGTCATTGTGCATAATAGTTTCGCATTTGCGCTGGGTTTCTCACAAAGTTTCGCAGTTAGGGCCAGTTTAGGCATACTCAGAATTAGGTTTGGCTTAGGTTTAAGATTATGGGGCGCAACAATTTCCCACTCTGTTTTTTTTGACATTTGTTTGTAACAAACCTACTCGGTACAATCTGTTATTAGCACATTTATGTTTTATTTTGTGGTAGTGTTCGCTTGCTTTAGAGTGTGTGCGCGGTCCGTTTAGTAGGAATTAATTTTTTCGTAATATAACTATTATTCAATTATGATGTGTCGGTATTTATTACACTTGTCAGTAGTTTTTTTTGGTATATTAATACAGTAGTGCTATATTTTGCTTGCAAAACTTAAAAATTCTTAACACAGGTCTCAAACTACCGCACTGCACATGCATTGCGAGTTGATTTCAACGATAAATCTTAGCGAAAAAAACTTAACTTGTAAAAATTTTAATCCGTACAACTTTAAACATTTTGCTCTAAAAGTTTATTGGGTACAGAATAACGTTAAAAATGGCCGTTTTTATACGGATATGTTGTTTATTGTCAGTATTTTCTTGCCGTACTGAGGACATTGCAGCGTGCGCCGGTGGTATGCAATTCACTAGCAATAACCAAGAGCACCTCCGCCTAAACAAACATTCGTATTTCCGGAATTCATCGGTTTAGTTCAGTTGTTCAGTGGCGTACCACGTACTAGTGTGCGAGTTGTCCCCCAGTTTGACTCTATTACTGCGACGTCAATACATTGCAACATTATCTTTTAACTCAGAACATGTTGACATACAAAGTGTACAACATGCCGCCCAAGAGACTGCAAACGAGCAACAGAACGGATATCTGAGTCGACAGTCTCCGATTTGGGAGCAACCATAGCAGGGGTACGATTTTTGGTCTTCAAATTGCCTGTTTTGGCTCACATTCATTGATTCACAAGAAAAGATATCTGTTTCGTTGCTCATTTGCGTCCCGTGGACGGCATAGTGTACACCTTGTACGTCAGTATGTCCAGAATTAAAGGATACTGTTGTAATGTATTGCGTCGCAGTATTAGATTCACATTCTAAAACATTATTCACTCCATATAGAGACAACCATTTGGAGTCATCTAATTATGATACCGTGTCAAATTTTTTTAGTTATAGTCAGCAGTCTCCGAATCAGGAGCAACCATAGCTGGGGTAGTACGACTTTTGGTCTTAAAATTTCCTTGTTTTGGCTCACATTGGTTTATTCTAAGAAAAGTATTTTTAAATTAATCAGAATTTTGGAATATCAAACATACGCCTTCGTGTGTTTTTATAACCTTAATAGAATTCCGTTCTTTTTTCAATTTTAAAAATATGATCCTATGATCCCTGAATTGCTTCGATCGAATACTGTCTACTATAACTTAACTTGTTCCAGTTGTTTGCTGGATATTAATTGGTTCTTCGAATCGACTATTGTTCAGGCGGATATGTGAGCATAAGCGCGTTTTAGATCAAACGTTACGCCCAACCGTTTCTATCCATAAGCAAAGGCCCACGATTTCCTACCGTTGTCTCGATTCCCATCATCCGTGTAGTTTTGAAGACTTTTCGATAGTGGCTAATTCCCTAAAACAGGCTCTTCGATCAAGGTTGAATCTGGCTTTGCACATCCTAGTATTTGTAATGATTAGAAAACTTGAACCGAAAGCTAAATGTTCAGTTCAGTAGTTTCGTTTTCAACATTTTTAGATAACACGAAATTTGTTGTCGTCCCACATTCTAAAATGTTGACTGCTTATTTCTTTAATAAGAAAGCGTTAGTAAGCGAAAATACAGAACTAATTTTAGAATTTAACGACAAATTAAAAGTTTACTGCTAAAATTATGTATTTGTGAAATTTTCACGAGGGTTTCATTCCATGTTGGGTGTGAGGGTCTCCTACCTTTTACTTGGGTGGTATCGAAGGCGTTGAGCGCGGTACTGGTTCGGCATATTGTAAAAGTTTCTGTTGTTGTATTTAAAATATATCACATGTTGACCCATATTATGTTTTATGTTGCTGCTAAGTGCTACGCTATATAAGCATTGGTTACAATAGAATTGGGATAATTCATTGTCGTCAGATTAGATGGATATACTGTAATATATTCGTAGTAACAAGGGTTTTATTGATGTTTTTACCCTTCTCTGATTCTAACATCAGAAACAATTTGCATAGTGCACTGGTTAAATATAGATTAAGCTTATACCTCAAAAGTTTTGAAAATGCCGCAGCCGTAGATAAAGTAAGTATAAACCGACAATTAGCATAAATATCGGTGTTTAGACTATCCATAGTGCAACGTAAACGCCTTCAAAATGACAACAGCTACGAAATTAACGATATATCTCCGCTGAAAGTTGTCCAATGCGAGATTCAGGTGTGGATTTGTAGACGAGTTAATCTTACGCTCTAAGTTCTTTCGTGTTCTAATCGAGATTACAATGTTTTGGGATTCAGTCATGTTTAATCCTACACTATTATAACAGTCTGCACTATTGTGGCTTTATTTACTGTTTTGGCTTTGATGTTTAGCACGGTACATCGACTTACTAATATATTTGCTTTTAATGTTTATAGTATTGAAACTGACGGTATTCGCCCTTACGGCCTTTATTCAAGCGTAGACGTAGAAAAAAGCTTTCCTACACCAAAGAATTTGTTTAAGCCTTTGTCTAAACGTACCGCTAAATTTAATACTAAGCTTTAACTTTAAATGCGGTTGAAACTGTTTAACAGCCGAGGTATTTCATTCTATCAGAATTAATGCGATATGGCCCAGCCGGTGTACAGTGCGTTTATTAAAACGACTTCTCAATTTTAAACTATATCATTGATGTTTATGCGTACGTACTATATTGTCTATTATTTCAGAGTTAATATATCTTTACCTTAGTTCATAGAGATTTCTTTGGTTCGAATAAAATTTATATGATATAATTAACTTACTGGGGTAACCCGAATAAGAGGGTTAGTGATATTTATTCGGCATCTCGAGAGGGTACATCCAGAGTTATTCGGTAACGGACTGTTATTTATTTTGAACTCACCCTCCGCCACCCTTCCTTACTGATGTATCCGGTTCTGCAACTATCCGTTGAATTAAACGTTTGTCTTGCATCAAAAGCTTGAGCGGTAATGCAAGGTTATACTTGAATGTAAGTACTTTCAAAACTTAAGTGTGCTTTCAGGATGCAAGCTCAACTTTATTTGGTTTTGGAGTCATTTATGCACTACAATTAGGCATAATTGACATTTATGGACTCTAGGGTTTAGGTACACTATTCGCTGAAGAACTCATTAGGAATACAGACTCCGATTGATTAAGACCCAAAATGGGGACCCCTCTTATTCGGGTAACGACAGTACACAGCCGAAAACCAAAACCTAAGCAAAAGCATGTAATGTTTTAGCTGCAGTGGGTTTATGCTTTAGACTTTTGACGCTGCGTTGGTTTGTGGGGTACAACCGAAAGCCTGAATCCGGCTTCGGTAGAAGATCAACGACCGGCTCCGGTAGAATTTCTGCTGGAAGTTCCGGCAATTTCGATAGCGAAATTTTCAATTTTAAAAAAATTGTATTGATTGGCGCATTTACATTTTCAGTATATACAAGTTTGAGTAGTTACTTCCAGGATTGATGAAAAAATAAGCTTTAAAGCCAAAATTTTTGACAACACTTTACAGATATTTGCTGAAATAATCAAACTAAACATGATTTTAACCACCTAAAATTTCGCTTCTCTTGACCTCCGGCTCCGGTATTTTTCACCTGCGGTTGCAAGCTGAACTTATAAGGGCACAACCGGAGACGAAAATCTCGAGGTGAGCAAAATTTGACGAGCCAAAGGTGAACTGAAGTTGGCGTTAAAATATCATGTTTAATTTTCTAATTTTAGCAAATTCAAGGTGTCGAATCTTTTGGATTTACGCTGTTTTACCTAAATCTCGATATTGGTTCCTCAAAATTGTGTCACCACGTTAAAACGAAACGCACTAAAAATAAATTTTGTAAAACTATGCAAAATATCAGTGTTCAACCGGAGGTCTGTATTCAGATCCGGCAGGATCGTTTATTCCGAGGAACTGGAATAAAGTATATAAAGCTTAAGCTTTACACTTTTTTGCTTAGGCTTATGTATAAGCTCATTTTTACGCTTAGGTTTAGGGATATGCTTGCAACTGTTCCAGCCCTGTTCTAAGATTTTAACTCGATTGTCTGTTGCACTGCAAAAAATGGTGAGTGAAATTGACTCTTTTCGATATAGGTTTTTTCGGACTAAACAAACTGAGTCAAAACTTCGAGTTCCATTCAATGAGTATTTGACTCACCATTTTTTGCAGTGTGGCCGTTTTTACGCCCCTGCTTTGAGGCATGTAAGTCAAATTCCTAAACAAACTATATAAGTCTAAAAGTAGATTTCGTTTGGAAAACGGGAAAAGTAAAACATCTAGGATTTTCCATGGGTTGGTAGGGAAAACGTAAACCATAGGTTTTGTTTAGAAAACGACAAAGTTGAAAATTTAAGACGCATAGAATTTGGGTACTTTTCTAGTTTCCCCCACAATGGAAAATTTTCGCGCCACAAGCTTTCACGTACGTATATTCAGACAAATTGTGAACCCCAATGCGATTTGAAGGGATGCGAAGCCGGATGGTGGGCTACTGCCGCGCTCTTCCCCAAAATGAAAAACTCCCCACCCCCGCCACAATCCTTCACGTTTAAGACAAATTGTGGAATACCCCCGGCGATTTGAGATGAATTTTAGCACTAGTAACTAGTTTTAAAACAGGAAAACAAAAAAGTTTGTTTGGAAAACGGGAAAAGTGGAAAGTTTAAACGCCTATGGTTTTCCTTGGGTTAGTATGAAAACCGGAACTATATAGGTTTTGTTTGGAAAACGGGAAAAGTTGATAATTTAAAACGTATAGAATTCACACACTTTTCAAGTTTCCCCCCACAATGGAAAAGTTCCCTCCGCCCGCCACAATATTTTAGGTATATTAAGACAAATTTGTGCGGCACCACTGCGATTAGATTGCATACTAAGCAGTACATGGGCTGCCTCCCTTCCTTTCCGTTGAAAACTTCATCCCGCCACAACTTTTCACGTTTATCCTAGTTTAATGTCTCTTCAAATCGCAGGAGGTGCAGGGGGTGGCAGCCCCCCTTGAGGACCAGAACACAAATTCGACGAAAAATTTTCGCACTGGAAACTAGTTTTAAAACAGGAAAACAAAACAAACTTACCCCCTCCACGTTTGCGTATGGCAACGAAAAAATTCAAAATTGCCGAAATTGAAACGCCTGGATATTTTCAGGTTTCGTGGGGAGAAAAAATCTAGGTGTTTAAATATTCCACTTTTTTCGTTCTCCAAACAAATCCTACGCTTAAGATTTTTCTTACCTAACCACGGAGACAACCTATATATATTTTAACTTTTCCCGTTTTCCAAACAAAACCTATGCTTCTGATTTTCCATATAAAACCACGTGAAAACAAGCGTTCAAATTTTCCACTTTTTTCGTTTTCCAAACCTCGCCTAGACCTCAAACTTTCCCTACCAACGAAAGGATTTATATACCTAGACTTGAATTTTCCACTTTTCCCATTTTCCAAACAGACCCACAAATCGCAATTTTCCAGCCTGACCAACCAATTTGTTCCTTCCTCATCAGACCTAGAGAAAACCTATACATTTAACTTTTCCACTTTTCCTGGTTTCCGAAACTTGCCTACACCTCTAACTTTCCCTACCGAACTAAGGAATATTCAGGAGTATCAATATCCACTTTTCTCAGCCAAAATTATGCATGTGATTTTTCCTACCAAACCAGTGAAATTCTTAGGCATCATACAGGAGTGGCTGCATTGCACGCCTGGTCATAAGTTTTCCACCTTGTGAAATGGGAAGCACCTATGCTAAACATTGGCCGCTAAACCTAAGCAAAAAATACGCAAAAGCTTAAAATAGTCTAGCGAAAATTCGTTCTCACCTCAAACAAACATGGGACGGAAAGGTTGTAACTATTTGAAGTTAATTTATAAAAAACGTGGTGATTTGTAGGGTGCAATCGGTGGTGAAAAATACCGGAGCCGGAGCCGGAGGCAGACCAACGGTTGTACCCTGATTGAAATGTATTATGCGCCCTCGGCTTTGAAATCATCTTCACTATTTTTAGTCAGTACTTGCCAAGAATGTATATTCAAAAATTTCATGTTCAAAGGTCAGCAGCAAATAGGCTGAAGAAGTTTAACACATTTTATTGGATGCTAAAGACAATCTGAACTGAAAGGTTTTCATTTTGTTAAAAGTATATAAACACTAACTTTCGTTCGGTTCAAACTGGACAGGACGCCTGAACAGGTTTTATATAATATATAACTCGAACACTAGTTGCCCAATTGAAGCAAAGTTAACAACATTCACTCAGCTTTTAAAACTATATTGAAACATACACAAATTTCTAAAAAAATTTTGCCTTTTTTCTCAATATATACCTAAAAATTAACCTTGCAAAAGCCGATCGAAGTAGCCAGGCTATAACTGAAAAGAACGAAAGCTGATATAGTGCACAAAATACAAAAAACGGAAAACATGTAAAATATAAACGTCTGAATAAATGTTTCATTTTTCTGTTATATATTAAAATTCAGGCGAATCCTTCAGGTGGAAAATTGTCCCTATCTTACAATTTTTGCATTTCATAACATTTGACATCCCGCCCTTCCCGTCAGAAATTCCTGTATCCGCCGCTGGAACTGTGCAGTAAAAAGAAAAATTGTCAAACACGAAAGAAAGAAAATCTACTTATGATAGCTATACACAATAACGAGACATTCAGTATAGTATATACCAGGGAACTGGTAAACAGTGAAATTCTGAGATCCTTGCTGTTTTCTGTCAAACAGTATTGGCTGAGATGTCATGAACCAGGCGTCTTGTTTAGGGTTGGACAGATCTGACAGAAAAATCGGCGCGCTACACCGGTTGGTGTTTACCTACGGGTACTCGCGGGGGGTCGCGTGTAAGTTTGTAAGCACAAATTGTGCAAAGCAACGACGAAAAGTTTTATAACTGAAGTTGCCGGAACCTCCTGCAATCTTCTACGGGAGCAGGAGAACTGTTTTCTGCCGGGGCCGGAGTAAGACCTCTGGTTTTTTACTGATACTAGACCCTTCAAAAACCGTTGTTAAACAACATGTGGTGTTTGCCGGAGAAAGCGTGAAAATTGGACAATGGTAGTTTAGAGACAATGCAATAATCTCTGCTGAGATATTGTTACATGTTTCATGCCTGCAAACCTGGTTCAAATAAACAACTGTAAAATGTTTTCTGATATTTCTGCAGAAGTGTATACTGGCGTTAAACGCGTAGTTAGAATTATTTTGATAAAGTTGTTGCGCCGTTCCGTTGTACGTTTATGTTTTTAAAAATTACCGTATCACATTTCTGTAAACTTTCATCATATGACATTTCGAATCTTGTGCCAGAAACATCGTGTGTTAGACAAAAACACGTAGGTAATAGTGTTTTATTAGTTTTAGGAAAAATCGAAACTTTACATCCGTTCTTTTGATGAAAATTGTAGACCACATGAATTTGTCGTCGATAGGTAAATGCGAGCGGTGATCCTTGCTTACTCTAATGCGTGGCTCACGTTGTAACCGGGGCAGCTTGGGGGCAGGTTTTGTCCCTATTAGACTATTCGGTAACATTTTGTCTGCTTATAAACACCATGCGTTAAAAATCACAGTTGTCTGCGATCATCATGTGCAGCTCACTTTTTTGTTCTTCAACATCAAATGTATATTCGGCATACTTTCTGCTAACATCATGATACGTTTTTAATTGTCTGCATACTTGAGGTAAACAACGAAATTGTCCTGTTGAATATCATATACTAGAATTTGAAATTTGACATTTTCAGCTACTACACTGTAGTTGTGAGCGATTTTGTGTCGGAAATGAATTTACGAAATGCATTTGGCATTTTTAAGCACATCTGTGTTTCTGTCCTGTAACATTCGGTTCATTTATCAACACGCGAAGATTACACTGTTCAGTTGAATGTCATATAAATATTAGCTGTAATTTTTGAATGTCATACGATACTCGCATAAATGTCCGACAGTATCACATGACATTCCGGCTCTTGCATATATACATTAAAAATCTGGGAACGGTGGTTTGTAAGTTAATGTCATATGATATTCGACTTTTTCCTGTTTACCCGATATTAAAGCCCGAAATTTTAACGTTGACGTCTAATCAACATGGGACAAACCGTGACTCGCCTTCCCCGGTTTAACACGAATCCCGCATAAGCACCGTATAAAGTATGAATAATGAGTAAAATAATTAAGAAATTTAAAGTTGTAGCATTAAAATTCTCTGTACTGTTTTAAACTTCCGCACCACAACCCAAAATCCCAGCCATGGTTACGACAGAATCTGTATGTCGGTGCAACTATTGCATTCCCAGGCATTTATCAAATTCAGTCTAAGCAAACAGTACATCGCTTTACGAAGTGTTAAACAAAACTGTCTCTGCAAAGACAATCTTCGGTATTAATTGTTTCACTAAAACTACACGTAATTCGGTACATTTTCAAGCAATTTTATATGTTAAGGGCAATTGAAACGAGTTTAAAACGATTTTAAAAATTAGCAAAGATAGCATGAAATTGAAAAGTTGTTTCAGAAACTATTAAACCATGGTTAAATATTTTGCCGTATTTATAGCGATTGCATTAATCGTTAGTTCTTGCGATAGTAGAAGAACTGTAGTTGTAACCACAATTTCGAGCCCTCCATTCATGCATCATGATCGCGGAAATTATGAGGGGTATTTGAAGGATTTGCTTGATATACTACAAGAAGCATTGTCGTTGAATGCGGAATTGAAAATTGTTTCTGACGGAAGATATGGATCTATGGCAAGTGCATCTTTACTTTGTTTGCAGGATATATATATTTAACAATTTGCGAAATCACTTTTTAGCATTCAGCTTTAGCAGACGGACAATAAAAGATTGTGATGAGCAAAGAAAAATTCGCGGGAATAAAATTTGTTGTTAATATACAAAAATAAACTGGAAACCTTCTAGCGGTTCTTCGTTCCCGTTTCGCTGCAGAACTGTGTTGTGCATATTCCTGAACCGAGACATAATTATTACCTTTTGGTTACATATAAGCGGTTTAATAACTTGAATTTGTAGCTGTGTCAAATCGTGGGCAGCGTACGGAGTGATTGTAATTATTTTACGCGCGATCAAAAAAGAAGTCGGATAATATACTTTTATAACTGCGGTTATGATGCTGAATCCGTTATGCACCCACAACCTACACTATTGTAGTGACCCGAATAAGAGGGGGGATGATATTTATTTGACCTCTCCAGAGTGTACCCCCTGTTATTCGGTTACGGACTGTTATTTATTTTTAACCCGCCCTCCGCCGCCCTTAGTGATATATTTGAGTGGGACTCAAAATGGAGACCCCCCTCTTATTACCTCCTCTTTTTCGGCTCACTACAGTACAAGACAAATAAACGTTAATTCAACGAATAGTTGCAATACCTGATATAGCATCAGTAACAAAGGGCGGGTGAAAATAAATGACAGTCCGTGACCAAATAACAGGGGGTACTCTATGGAGAGGCCAAATAAATATATGCCCCCCTCTTAATCGGTTCACTTCAGTACACGACTCTTAACTCAACCCAATTACTATGTTTCGCCTCCTATTCCTACAACGACTGTAACAGGCTGCAAGGGCAACGCGCAAACCAGTCTCTACTGGCCCATTGGTCAATGGTTGGAACCAATTATTGAACCAGCTACAGAGACCCGTCAGTCCAAAAGTTGTGCTCAGGCACGGACGGACCTGGAGGTAGTGTCCCGGGCATACTGTATGATTAAACTGTATAGTTTGCCCCCGTTTTCACTCTGCATCAGGAGATGTTCTTTAAAACAAAACTTTGAAACAGCACGACTAGTAGAGGCAGGGTCAACATTATCCGATGGGGCGAGGATACTTTCTGGGCTCCGCATTTTACAGTTTTTACACCACATTTAGCAAAGATTTCGATATATAGAATGGAAATTAACGCCGAAGGCGTAAAATTGTTTAACTTGTGTTGCATTTCGGCCATATTTTTCAGCCATCGCTATAAAACACTGTGATATTCACATGAACCGTTTTTATTGTAAAATGTTTTGAGCTGCGTTCTGGGGACCAACACCCCTCACCCTTCTCTGGATCCGACACTGATGACCAGCATGCGATTTAATCATCACGTATGGAGCAGTTATTATAGGAACCAAATGGCGAATGGAACGGCATGATTGGAGAACTCGTACGTCAAGAAGCTGATATAGCGCTTGCTCCGTTGACAGTTACCCAAAAACGTCTCGAAGTTGTCAAATTTACTGCACCATTCATGTACACAGAACGTGCAGGTATTTAACAATAAATTTAATTTTATGCACAAGCGAACGTCGTTAAAAATGTTTTATACCCGGTTATAAAATTAACTTTTAAAACTTTGCTACAAAGGTTGACCTACACGATTTGCAGCAATGTTCAAATTAGAAGTTTCATGACTACATGAATGCCTGGAACAGCAATATACATAACAATTATGTTAATTGCATAATTTAATCATTTTCCCTCGGGCCCATGTTACTTTCAGGGGCGCCCGGTTCCCCGCGGGACAGCAACAGTGGTGGATAGTAGCATATATTGGCTACTCCGGGCCAGACATTGCGATTAAAATTGAGTTTTCGATTCATTCCGCAACCCCTAACTTTACACATGTTTTGCACGAAATAAATTCACAGTTTTATAGAATATTAAAATGCAGTGATATTTGCAAGTCAGCTGTCGCTGCCAAACCCGTAGGTGTACAGAGCCGAACGACCGGTAGGGCAACTTCAAAAGAATTTGATTTGTGTCCCATTGCCCTGTTTTCTACCGAATATTTGCAGATGTCCCGTTCTCCCATTCGCAGGAAACAAACCTGTCCCGTTTTTTCGCTTTCCCAGCGAAAAATTGCAGCTGTCTCGTTTTCTCGTTTGCCCGAAATCAGCTTGTCCTAATTTCCCAGCGAAAAATTGCTGCTGTCCCATTTTCTGAATTTGCCCAAAACCAGCCTGTCCCATGAGAACAGTTCGTGATTTCGGATGCGCAATGAAACCACCAACTCCGCGTTCAGATCCGTATTCCAACGACACTTATTCGCTCCGGTTCAATAAATGCAGTCGTTTCCCCTTTTATTCCCCCCACCACCGTATTAAAGCTATATAAGTAAAGCACAAGTACCGATATACACAAGTATGATGCTTATCCTGCCGAACTTATTCAACCGAATGTGCCGAAAGTTCCTTTGTTACAGGTGCTTTCCGCACGTCAACTACGATATGCTTAATCCTGGTGTTCAACTAAGTCACAAGCTCAGATCGTACAACACAAATGCAAACTTTTAACGCGACAACCCAAGTTCTGCGTAAACCTCAGTAACCGTACAAAATCCCGAAGAAAACAGACGAAACTAGCCCCGCTAGAATCGCCTAACCCCCGAACAACTCCCAATAACCCAAGAAAACCCCTTAACAAATATCCCCAAAATCCCCGATAAATCCCCAGGTACTGCCCGTAGGCTCCGCGCTATGCGCTTTCTGTGCTGAACTCCTTATGCCGGTTTCACCATATGCTCACATTGGGCTACCGTGACTCTGTCCAGTTAAACTCCTACTTCGCCTAAGTCACCCGGTTCACCTATACAGATCAGCTCAATAACACAAATGAACCCCGCGCCGTATTATGCACTCAAATCGTAAGAAAAAACGCAAAGCATTCTAGCTTCAAAATACAATAATGAATATGGAGGCTGGCTACCCCAGCCCCCATATCGAGCTGATTTGCATAAAATTGAGTGTCCTGGGTGTCTCAGGCACCTTAGGGACTCTCACGTCCGCCATTACAATAAACTAGCAACAGCAACAACAATATCAAACCCCCCAAACACCTAGCTAAGTGCTTTGGCACTTTAAGCCTGCAAACGTATTTAATCAATGGCCACGCAGGGTCCCTGAGCACTGATACCTTGCGGACGCAGCCGCCATGCATAGATTTATAGATTTTACGCCGTTTAGCAACGCCTGAGCCTAACTTAAGTTCTAAGAGAGACTAGGCTGAGCCGGGGACTTCCTTAAGGTGTGGTTTAGGATGTGGTTTTAGATTTGTTTTAGTTTTTAGTTTAAAATATATTTAGGGGTGGCACAGCCATCTACATCCCATTTTCCCATCTGCCCGTAAATGCTGTCGGCAGGAGTATATGAATTTGCCTCTATTACTATCCTGTATCTTGCTGTCCCGCAGGAAAACGGGGCGCCCCTAAAAGTAACATTGGCCTTCTCTCACATAGACTAGACTATGAGCAACTTTGATGCCAACTGTGAACGCCAAACTGTCCGCAAATTATACACAATGCGGATTGTTTGCAATGAATACGCGTATACTCAGAATAAAATTTGCACAAGACGAGAGCCTTCCGGGGTGAACATTAAGCGCCTCTAAATGAGTCTTAATAGCAAACGCGCCCCACAGGAACATCCTCAAGTCGTATCAAAAGCTTAAAAGTATGTCTCCGAAATAGAAAAGATTTATGCAGCAAAGGTTTAACGACAACCAACAGTACGTGAAGTTAAGAAAGTGAGTTGAGGACTACAAATTCCGAAACACCGTTTGGGACCAAGACTGTTCAGTTTTTTATTCGTAAACTTTACAAAACCTAAACTTGTCTGGCTGTTTCAGCGTTGTACAAAACACCTGGTGAAAGGAAGCCTATTCCGTTTCGTAACCTGAAAGAGTTAGCGGCGTCGGATTTAAAATATTTCACACTCGCTGACGGTAGTTCGTTTGCACTATTTAACGAATCCGACTATAAATTATTCAGCGAAATGGGAAATGTTATGAAGTAAGCATGTTTCAACTAAGTGTTAGTGCACAATCTACTCGACATAAGAAGTCGAATTTATGTTAATAAAGATTTAAATATTATAGCGGAATATGACAAATTGAAAGTTTACAAGAATGTATATCCTGGTGTGCAATAATCGGAGCTTGGTAGTTTGGAGAAGTGCTGTCTCTGGATTAATGTTGATTTTAAAACATTTGAGAAAATTACAAATCTTCAACGATTTTGCGATTTGTCCGCAACACATTTAGGAATTGAAAATTATGCTATTTATCCTGGAAATGACAGCTTAGAAATAGCTTAAAAGATTGCTTACAGTATAGGGAAATTAAAATACACAAAAACTTTAAATTTACGCATTTAGAAACTTTAAAATGTATCAGCTGAAGCAAGCAGCAGTATATTTTCTAGAACTTGATTTCAATATTTTGCAGTCTTATCGAGCTTTTACTTTGAAATTCCTTGTAGACTTAAACTACCTGAGCACTCAAAACAGTTGCATAGTAGCAGATGTTTTAAATTATTACAGTATTTCAGCGGGTATTATACTGAATTACCACGATCGTATTCAGAAGCCATCGATACTGTTAGGTCCGGGTCTCAAAATCAAAGCTATGCTCTTATTGGAGAGAAAACGTTTTTGGGATTCGTCGCAAATACACCACCATGCGACTTAAGCGTCATTGATCTGGGTAGTATCGGACAGCACGCAATTGCAGTTGCACCAAACGATGAAGAATTAGCAAAAGCAATTTCTACTGAAATTTGGAAGCTCGAACGTGATGGTACACTGCAACGGTTACACGACAAATGGTGGGTCAATAAATGCCCAAAACGCGCAAGACAATTGTGCGTCTGCGAAGCAGAAGTTTCATCAGAAGAAAGCAATGAACGAACTGAAAATGATGTCTAGCATTTTTCTCAAATATCTGCATTGTGTTCCTCGTTGCCAGGAAGATGGCATCCAGTATTTCAGTTTGATGTCAGAAAAAACCAAAAGTGCTTTAGAATTTAATATATACTTACAAAAAACAAGTATGACTTGTTTAGCTCGCTCCACTCATGAGTTTAATTTTAAAAAGTTATTTGGAATAGCGCCAACAGGAAATATTAGTAGTATACACCCCCCCTTGGGACAGTCGTAAGAGGCTGTCCCTAGGGGGGTTTCTTGATAATTTGCAGTTGTACTTTTAGTAGTAAAAACACCCACACCCTGACAGAGTATGTTATTATGAGTAACTTTTACTTTGTTGTTGCAAGCTAGCCTTTTAATTATTCAAACTTACAACAAAAATAGCTGCTCCGGACCTCGATTAGGGTTCTTACACCCACACTACACAATCCCATTCGTCAAACGTTTGAATCCCATTCGTCACTTCTTTTGGTAAAATGTTGCTGATCCACTGTTACCATTCGCCAGCGTTTTTTGGTAATTGTGGGATGGGGAAGCATGTGTACCAACCTAAGCTGTCCTATACTTTGTTAACCTCACCTACGCCTTGGCTACGCAATCCTATCCTTAGCTTACTTTTCTCAAATTATAATGCTTAGCGTATTGGCGCCCTCCCCCATCCCACATGCACCTGAACAGTTTTGTTAACATCCAGTTTACAACTTCTCTGCATTGTTTGCAGATAGGTGCCCACACCATTCTGCATGCACCTTTATTTTTCATCATTTTTTCATAAAGAGACATGGTCCACCGATAACCTAACTAACTATCTTAGAAGTTATGTTGCGCAATTGATATATGGTCAATTAAAAAGTGTGTGGAATACACCTTTCAGTGTTATTCTACAAATTGTAATTGACCATGCAACAGCTGTGTAACTTTACTCCTAATATAGATCGTTAGGCTAATGATGGACCATATCACTTTTTTAATTTATCGGTAATGCTCAACACATCGCAAGTTTTCCTAATTAACTTTATGTTTACATCTGCATATCTTGCAGAGAGGTGCCCACCCCCATCCCACATGCACCTTTATTTTCAACATTTTTCCATAAAGAGACAAATCATTTTTTAATTTATCGGTAAATGCTCAACACATCGCAATTTTTCTTAATTAATTTTATGTTTACATCTGCATATCTTGCAGAGAGGTGCCCACCCCCATCCCACATTGCACCTAAATTTTCGCATTATCTTATATCCTTCAGAAATCAAAATATCAACAGTGACTTATGTTGTTTTACTCTCAAACTTTAATTCTAGCGAAATGCTCCCATTACCGTACTGTACAGGTTTACCGGAGGAGTCCAAAAGTTCAAGACGCAGTTTGTTCGAGTAAAGCAGTTTGCAGTCTAAAAATTTGATAATTCTAGGCTCATAAAAAAGTATAGGTTCAGAAAGTCCTATATTGGGAACTAAAATTAGTAATTTTTTAGAGTTGTCATCTATAATTTGATCTGCAATGAAGTCAGCTAGCAAAAAGAAAAATTTGTTATAGTACCATAAATCAACAGTTTTTTCACCTTCAATTAGTCCATCAATAATATATTTTGCCAGACCAAGTACTCTCTGCAATTTCAATGATATATATTCAATTTTTCTTCCTCCTGTACAGTTTACGGTAATTTTTTTAGTCAAATTATTATAACTGAAATTTATATTTTTTGCATCAACTGATGGAATTTTGGATTGAATATGACTAATGAAGCACTGATTATCATAACAAATCAGTGGATCAAGAGTCACTGTATGAGATATTTTGTCTTCTGGAGAATAATAAGTGAAAGAAAAATCAGATTTTGTTATATTATAAATAGGACGAGGGATAATAATTTTACTTAGACCACATTTATAAGGTTTCAATCCAAAGTCCAAGAAGGTCGATAGATAACATTCAATTATATGACTCTGAATTTCCGATTCGAGAAATACATAGGTAGTCATTTTTTAGCATTCAATGATGCTTTTATTGTCTACACTGAATTTATATAATAATACCCATAAAAATAAAAAACACAGCAAACCACACATTTATCTGAAATATACCTATGTTCTAGAATGTTTAGCAGTAAAATGATGAGTCTGGAAATGCAGCTAAATTTTCCCACTTCTTCTGTGTTAATTTTGATAGCCTTAGCTGTGGGAGTTCGTTAGTTTGAAAACGTATCACTAACTATCAAGATTCCAATAGGATCTACTTTTCACAGCATGCAGTATTAGCAACAGGCATTGAAATTTAACAAATTCCAATGGAATTTTGCTAACTATTCAAAAGCGCTACAAGCAGTTGAAAATATAGAATTCACATTTGTTTTATCGTATGAAATATATGATTGCAGTGTTTGAGGTAGTTATTTAAATGAAATAATTAACGAGGTAGTTTTGAGTTAATGCCGTGATTCCTTCACGTCTAATTACATTCCGTGTCCAATAATCCAATTGTGAACCCCAGTGTAGTTTCCTACCAATTCACATCGGTATTTTGTGCAGAATTCCTTTTGTGTTTGATTCATATATGCATGATATTGACATGGTTCCGCGCGAATAAGTTGTTCCATAAATTTGAACGACGGAAACCCTGTTTTGCCAATTTCTTCGACATTATAGCTTTTGTTGGCCCGTACTACTGCATGTTTGATGTACTGTGCTTGAATCTCTCCCTTTGTGTAAATTGTATTACCATTAAAAATATGATTGAAAGTCCACAGCAACGCCTCATCAACATTTTCAAACCCGTTGCTCTCAAAGTTTTCAGTACCGTTCATTTGCATTGATGAACTATAATTAAAAATTGATGTTTTTAAGAATTTAATTATACACAACCGCCGAAGGCAGTCGTTCAAAATTTCAATATTACTGCTAAGTGAAGACAAGATTTTAAGCTAAAATAATTTTGACAGGACCCACCGTTGCCTTTTCATTTTAGCGAAAAAAAACTGCATAAATTTAGTTCTTATAGGACACACTAACTTGAAACTTTTTTTCTGTCGTTGTGTTAACTCATTGACATTAACTCCATGAGGAAACGTAAAGTGGTGCTTAATTGTTGTTCCGATAATTCGCACAGTCATTTCAGTTGTTACGAATGTGTCATAACCAATATTAACAGTGTTCAAGAAGATTGTAGCCATTGTAATGCAGTGATTATAGTATTAGTTATAAAATTAAACTGTAAGCAAAGAAAAAAAGTTGTATAGACCAGACTTAAGTCTGACTCCCACCTAATGAAATTCAAAAACTCGAGAAGTAGCTTATAGAGCATAAACTTTGAAAACCATCTCAAGCAAAGCTGTATGCTGTAACTTAAAAATTTTCCTACAAGCTCGTTGTCCGAGTTTCATGATGGTATTAAAAACGAATAATTACGAGAAATGCTGCAGTACCTAGTAAGTTAGTTTTGCTATCGGGTACCAGGCAGTACCTAGCACTGGTGTCATCACAACTTTACGCAACGTGACAAAACCACGTGATCAAAATTCCAGAAAAACAAAACATTTGCTTGATGCAGCACCTAGCACTGGTTTCATCACAACTTTACGCAACGTGGCAAAGCCACGTGTACAACATTACACCAAAACAAAACAATTGCGTGATTAAAATTCGAGGAACTATTACGTTTCTTCCGTTAGTTACATCACTGCATCAAAGAGGTAAATTAATATTAGCAGCTACCTGCTTTATCAGAAAGTAGTATAAAAATTCCACGAAGAATTTGAGCTTGTTCACAAAAATAAATAAAAGCTAAAAATTTTTACTAGATACACAGTTTAAAACGAGAAATCTAGGATTTTGTATCTGGAAACAGCTACTTATACCAGGCACAACAATGTAAATTTACCTACGTTAGGATCGTCCTACACACTATTTTTGGTAAAATCGTCGAATTGTTATTTAATTTTCTCACCTATCTGTAGTATAAAAGTCAAAAATTTTAGACAGCATCAAATTCAGTTTTGCTTGAAATTTTTGGTGTTTGGTTTAGAGTGTTTGATTTCCGATTATTTATCAGCTCTCGAGTCTGTACAAGACATACTTCTACAATTCTTGCAGTAAGTTAACACAAAAGCTTTAAGTTGTTGCAAATTTATTGATACTAATATGACACATTTAAATTGTTTAATTTTACGTGCGCGTTTCTAAAACTCAAAGGAGGGACATCAGACCTATTGGCTTAGATGATAGGCTAGTTTACACAAACACCAGTAGGTAGCGTTCAAATGTTATCAGATCATAACCGAAATTGTCAGTTCGATCGACATCCTACTGCTTAGTGTTACATACTTTATCATTTTACCCACCCTCTAACCCACATGCCCTGAGGAGTTAAAAGACGACAACACTGGTCTCTCAAAACCTTCCCACTATGTCACAAGTCCTAATTACTCTCCAACTAAGATATTGAGTGAAACGAAAAACCTGCTGGTTTCACCTAAGACCCACCCACTGCCCCACATGCCGTGACTCGCTATGAAAGTTCGCAACTGTTTATGAGTTAGTTGAAAGTAAAAGATCAGTGAAACCAAGACATGCTTTTCATTTCACTTTTTGAAAAAAATTAACTAGCGATTACAGCGGTAATTGTACAAAGCAAATTAACTAGTGATTACAGCGGTAATTGTACAAAGCTGATACTAATATGACACATTTAAATTTAATTTTACGTGCGTCTTTCTAAAACTCAAAGGAGGGACATCAGCCCTATTGGCTTACATGATAGGCTAGTTTACACAAACACCAGTGGGTAGCGTTCAAATGTTATTAGATCATAACCGAAATTGTCAGTTCGATCGACACCCTACTGCTTAGTGTTACATTATCATTTTACCCACCCTCTAACCCACATGCCCTGAGGAGTCAAAAGACGACAACATTGCTCTCTCAAAAACTTCCCACTATGTCACAAGTCCTAATTACTCTCCAACTAAGATATTGAGTGAAACGAAAAACCTGCTGGTTTCACCTAAGACCCGCCCACTGCCCCACATGCCCTGACTCGCTATGAAAGTTCACAACTGTTTATGAGTTAGTTGAAAGTAAAAGATCAGTGAAACCAAGACAAGTTCTTCATTTCACTTTTTGAAAAAATTAACTAGCGATTACAGAGGTAATTGTACAAAGCTCAAATATAAGATTCAATGTCCGTCACAACACTCATTTTGAAATTTTTAAAAAATCAGGCCACAATTTTGACAACGAGTTTGAACTAATTCTTCAGCTAAATCATTAAACACGTCGCGAGGAATCACACAATAATAACCACAGTTCGGACAAATTTCATGTCCGTGAAACGCTGCATCATGTGCTGCCTCAGTCTGTGAAGCTATATCTGAACAAATTCTTTGTTTCGGAACCGTTTCTAACTCTGCCCTAAAAATGAAAGAGGGCCTCACTTAGGTTGAGCAAACTAAGATACACAACACATAATAGTACTTCCTTTAGAATTGTTTATGTTCGCAGAAATCTAACTAAGCATTTTACTATCATAACCACTACTTTATATACAGATAGGAGCTCACACCTCTCACATGCACCTGAATGTTTTTATTATGGTAAGCTAAATAAATTTTGTTGTAATTTTATCTTTTTCTTTCAGGGTGCAAAGCGGAACTGGATTATGCTAAAGTAGTAATCGGAACAGCAAACTTATACAGCAATTGTAATCAGAATTGGAATTCCAAGTGCACTTTAATTTCCTCATTGTTCTCAACAACTACCTAATCCCTCCACTTCCTGATATACTAACATTTCTATATCAGCTCTTTGTGCCTCATCTCCTGGTGACACCTCATTGTGATTCAAGTTTCTTCGACTAATATGGCGACGAATCAGGAACCTGAAGAAGCGTGTTATTACATCACAGGTGTGTCAGGATGCGTTTATCAGCTGGATTCGTTTCCTATTACATTCAAAGGAAACAATGGAACCATGCTCCTTGCAAAAAATATGACTTTCAACTTAAAAGTGCTTGTGAAACGAATTGTCATTTTATGGAGAAAAAGTCATTCGAGCTCCTTATGCTGGAACGTGTTGCAAATGTAAGTTTAAGTTCAAGTTTCAATGCTAACTGACCAAGTATTAAAATATTGAATGCTTACGATAATGCAAAAAATGCAATTGCTCCAGCGATAAATGCACTTATAGCAACATCCCACCAGACAAGGCAGCCCTAAAACAGCTATCTTCACGAGTGAGTCTAATTAAAACGTTAAACAAGTTTACAGTAAAACCACAACACTAAAATCTAGCGTTAGTTCGCCTCCAGAAACTCTAGTATGCAGAAACAAAAGCCAGAAAATTCAGACACAAACCAAAGGGGAATTCACTCACAAATGAAAACAGACGCATTATCTGTCTAAGTAAAATAACTCTACGTTAAGGCTATTCATAATGTCCTATACATCTTTATTATGTACTTACACATTCAAATTGGAACACTCAGCGTGAGGTACAACTGTACCATAAGGTGATACCGTCGTTGAAACGGTGCTAATTGACCTAAACAACAAAACTAGTTTGAACTTTATATACTTTCGAGATAACGACTACACGAAACTATACTAATGCATACAAGAAGCTCAAATAAAAATTGTTAAAGCATAAATGAAGCAAGGCAACCCAAAATTGAACTAAATGCTCACATTTTAAACGTATTTGGAAGTACACGACCGGTAACAATCAATCTCGGCATTGGTGAATAAAAGACTTCATCTCGAAGTACACGACCGGTAACTTTCAGTATTGGTAACGGTGAAAAAAAGGCTTGCTATCGAAGTCGTGCAACTGAACGACTAGTAACACTGAGTAACAAAATTTTTCGGCCAGTTCATCTAACTGTGTGAACATATGGAAATTTGGAAGGGAAATTTTTGACGGCAATAAGAGACGCATCGATAAAACCTGAAGTATTTCTCAGCTGTCTCATGCGACTTAGCTGTTGGATAAGTTTTTCCGCTAACATAGCCAGCTGTGGTAGTATAAAGGTGTTGGGGTTTGGAAAAAAAGTTTTCGACGGTACTCAGCGTCCCATCAATAAACGGTAAAGTTGTCTTCCGCTGTCGTAACAGACAGAGTTGTTGGATAAGTTTTTTCTGCTCCTTTCTCAGTTAACAAAAGTAGATGTGGTCGTAGACCAGCTGAAAAAATGCAAATCGGTGTGTTGCAAACTGAGGTAAGTTTTAACGTGCACACTGGAAAACTAACAAAATTAAACTGACACCACAAGTATTCATGACAGCACACAAAAACAGACACGTGCAGTCGATAAAAAAGAAAATACTAACTGAACACTTCAGGAGAAATCTTTCAATATCCGGATCCTGATCCGATTTTGATAGGATATTCTGTTGCTCTACCTTGATATTGTGTATTAAACTCAAGTACACTATCATTTTCATACCTGGAACTGTTACTAATTCTATTAACAGTCCAATCCAGATAATTCGAAACAGCATCATCGTTTGAGACAACAATAATTATCATCGCTTGCTACAATTGCTTTCAAATTAGGCATCAATTTTTTAAAATCTTCACATTCAAACGCGAACAAATTAGCGTTAGGTGGATTTGACAACTTCAAAACTTCAGCATTGTAGCATCTTGCAAGATCATATTTCGTAAACCGCGGATGACAAAAGCACTTTGGTGCTTGATCGCGACACTCGGCTGATGCCTGGAAATGCTTTCAGGTACCTAATGTTGTTCAACTCGAAGATTACGCTATGACAGCACATAATGACACAACTATCGTGTATATGTTTTTCAAGTGGTATCCTAATGCTTACGACTTAGAATTGCACTGTTCACAGTATGGTCCACTAAATTATACCGACGCTAAACTTGTGTTCTATCAGCTTTACAACTGTGTGAAACGACTCGGGCAAATGGGCGTCATCCATAGAGATCTTACAGCAGCCAATATAGTCTACCGAGCTGAAGAACGTTATCAATTGTTATTGGTCAGGGGTTGGTGCAACTCCTGCAAAACAGGGCGAATACGTCGTTGTCGGTCCTGGACCACCTATATCACTATGCCGGAAGTTCGAGGCAAAAATTTTACCGGGCAGTCTGCTCGTCGTCAGTATTAAATACCTATCAACTAGGTGTACTGATGCACTTCCTGATGTGTGGTTCCTATTCCAAGAATATATACTACAATAATATTCCTAGTATCTTGAAAGACTTCATTGAACGATGCACTATGAGCAATCCTCAAAGAAATCAGATTTTCAAATATAAGAAAAGCATTTGTTTTTTTTTGGAGGCAGAAAACACATATTTTGTTCTTATTATAAATTTAAGAGTTCAAAGTACTGACCTGTTTAGCTTTAAAATGTCAGCAATAAGGACTATTTGAATGCTTATAATGTCCTAACTGTACTGAATGTATCTTGTGTTCTAATGTATTAAACTTTAAAAATAAAAATTTTAGGTGATGTATTAAACTTACATAATGAACCAGTAATAATATGAACAATAGCCAGTGATG